>JABFEB020000113.1:2533493-2551932 GCA_019775895.2 Stomatorhinus ivindoensis
GATCTACCTTTCCTAAATCCATGTTGGCTATCCCTCAGAATGTTATTAGAATCCAGGTATTTCCCCCCTTGTTCAGCTTGCTCTCCAAGTTCTGCCCCTGTCCTGATCCTTGCAGGTAAGCAGCCACGTGGTGACCTCATCAAGTGACAGAAGAAAATGCTGGAATTCCAATAAGGTATTTCAGGCAGGTAAGAGAAAGTTTCTGTGGTGAAAGTTACGCCATTTGGCATGTACATTGAGTCTTAAGACACAAGTGCATAAAGCTAAATAACACACTAAAGGAAAGGAAAAAACAGAAAAGCATAATAAGGGTCCTTTAAGACATTTATCTAGCAGATGATTTTATTCAAATGGTGAAATCACTCTGCTGACCCTGCGATCTTTGGATCATGGGCACAGTAGATTAACCTGCCCCACACCAGCCCCATTAATAAAAATGTAGCTGATGTAAGGGGTAAAATAGCACTGTCCCCATCTCCCCGCCTGTTGCAGTCTTCTGGATGTGTCACACATACACTGTTACTTGCAGCCAGGTGTCCCACAATACTGCATGTTTCTATCCCATGTCCTTTCATTAGCCGAGTCTTCCCTGGGGGTGCGGCTACATTCCTCCACAGCTTTTACTGACAGAAGACAGTCTAGACAAACTCTAATATTCCCAGGCAGTGTGCACCGTAGGCAAAGTCACTAAGGAAACATTAATACCTACTTTCATTACATGATGGGTGGTCTAAAGAAAAGGCACAAGGCGGATCATCGAGTGGTGGCCTTCCTTTGGGCCACTGGATCGCCTCCGTCGATGACCAAACAATTTCCTTATTTGTTCCATTGTAATGGGCGACGATCTGAAAAACA
This sequence comes from Stomatorhinus ivindoensis, assembly GCA_019775895.2. Classification (NCBI taxonomy): domain Eukaryota; kingdom Metazoa; phylum Chordata; class Actinopteri; order Osteoglossiformes; family Mormyridae; genus Stomatorhinus; species Stomatorhinus ivindoensis. The sequence goes on from JABFEB020000113.1 coordinate 2,534,349, forward strand.
AAAAGCACCGTGTTGAACAGCTGCACTGTTTCAGTCTCCCAAGCCCTGTGGTTAACGGTTATCCAAAGCAATGCCAAGCAAACTCATCACCTCATGAGAAAATTCACTAAATGGCATTGTTCAACTAACAGTGGAGCCTCTGCCAAAGAATCAGGACCTGTGGTGATGGTTAGGTTTGCCTTTATCCATACTGGATTTAAAACACACCCAAACTGACACAAAGTGGGAGGGGTCTTACACACCAATATTGAAAGCTTGTTTCAGTTGTTTCTTCTTCTTACCAGGTTTTCTGGGTTTTTCCACACCCAGTCCACTTCTGAAATAGCTAGTTATATCTAAACTTATATTTAGAACAAATTTTATTTATTTAGCATATACTTTTATCCAAAGTGAGATATATTTGAAAAACCAGGGCCAGCCAGTCCCTGTAACTACTGGGAGATAAGTGCCTTACTCAATATTTTTACTTTTTCTGTTTTTATTTAAACAAATGCACAGTCTAAGGAGTGATTCAGGGTCACATTTGGTCACCACAAAGTAATACGAACATAATCCACACACACGCATGCATGCATGCACACAGACACAGATACACACCATACACCCACACACACACACCACACACACACACACACACAGCATCTTAACCCACAGAGCCACACAATGTCTAAAGAGTAATAAACAATTCTAACTACAAAAGATCTGCATCTTATATGTATAGTAAAATTTAATATCTATATATTAAAATGACAGTTTTCCAAACACGTGTACTTTGCCACTCTTCTTGGTATAAGCTGCAAGGAAAACCCAGGGCTCTGGTTAAGCTGCCTGCCAACAAACGTAGGAGCACTTAGGTGATGAGAAAGCCAAGGAAAGTGGGACCTTACAGTTTACAGCTCTCGGCGGCAGCCAAACAAGCAGCAAACACGACCTGGCCCTGCATTGGGCTCCATCTGGCCTGGCCGAGTGTGCTTGTGTAAAGCCAGCTTGTGATTATTCACCACACCTCAAGTATCAGGACCCAGGTCTGGTGAAAGTACAGCGCTTTCCAAAAACGTGTGCATGACTCTGGGGGACTGACGACAGGAAGAAAACATGGGGGTATCAGTGTTCTTTTGGAGAGCTCTCCAATGGGTATGAAATGGCTGTTTTCCGTTATAGGAGACTTCAGGATTGGGGGAAATGCACTGTGTTCAACCACAGACGTGTAATGATGATTCAGTAGTAGCACACAGCAGGTTTCTCTGCGGCAGGCTAGCAAAGATAGCGCAGATAATTCTGGACCACAGTATATTAGTACAGAACGCAACACTTGTTTCCTGAATCAGCTTTTTCATTCAATCTAGTTACGAAATTGATCCAGGAGGGTGATCATCAATGGAATGTGATTTTAGTAATCTGTGATACACTCCTAATATTCTTATGATTGTTTGGGAAAATACCAAAGGGACTTTTATCGTATGTTTACTCTGAGATGAAGGTTACCCATTGACTGCTGTCAATAATAGATCCTCGAAACAGATGATGGACCATTGCATGTCACACAGCTAAATCCTTTTGTACATTTCATTACGTCTGACTGGAGTTATGAAATTGCTGCTCTTATGTATCCAAAGCATCGTGACCAATAATCGTAGTCTATGATAAAAGATGGATGCAACAAAGGGTAAAAACCTGCTACCTTGGCTTCCTTCCCTGGGTTTATAAGCTGTTGCGGTTTCTCAGTTTTTTACATTTACTTATTTATAAAAAAAACTGTATTGATCCCAGGGGGAAAAGGCTTTTGTGTATAGCAACGCCAGGAGTCAGAAAGTAGGGTCAGCTAGTCCCTGAGTGTTAAGGGTCTTGCTCAGGAGCCCAATGGCAAGATGATTACCTTAATGGATATGGATTTGAAGCCATGACCTTTTGGACAGGAGAACTGATTCTTAACCTGCTAAGCCACACAACATCCATGATTATTAAACAATAATCATGTGATTATTAAACAATAATCATGTGATTATTAAACAATAATCATGTGGCTGAATAGATAAACTTTCAAACAATCCAACATCAGTCCAACATGCACAGTGTAATAAGATCAGTCTACAAAGCAAGCCGCTGCTTACCCCGTACTGTCCTGTTTTGAGGTTTGTCATGGCCCATATTGTAAAGTCAGTGTCCCGGTCATTGTTCTTGTCCGTACTTACTAGTCCCGTAACTCCTAAAACACAAAAGAGTCACAACAAATTCTTAAGCTACATTCAGCATCACTTGGGGGTCAAGTTATCATCTAAATCTAACACATTGATTATATTTGAAGAAAATCTGTCTGTCTAATATTCAAAAGAAATTAGGCCCTTTCCCACTGCAGGAACTTTTGTCAGGAACAAGGATCTTTTCACGTTCCCACTGCAAGTCCTTTTATTAGATGGGCTTGTTTTTCTCAATTACTCAATCTCAATTACATGAAATGCATTAATGAATATCTAATTTTGCTTATAGTCCCATATTTCTGCATTGGAAAATTAGTTCTTCACAATTTTGATGTAAAAGTCTTTGCCTTTTTTATAGTGTTGCACTGATGCAGAAATAGTGACTGATTCTGATTCACAACATATTCTTATCTAATATCGCTGGAGCTATTGGTGAAACTTGCAGGCACTGATTAGGGGAATAACATTACATTGTTATTTATTCTGTGGAAAGCAAAAAGTCAGCAAGCTAGCCAGATTTAATAATGAATTCTAAATATGTTGCCAGTCGTACACATGAATGCTGTGTCTCATTTTGATCCAATACTGGACCTGATTTATCTCATATTTTCAGACCACATAATCAATACCAGACAACTATCAAAAAAGTCACAAAACAACTTGTTCATCCTCCATTGTTTTGGGCTGCTGGTGTAGTTTATTTGGTTATGGAATTATGTGTTAAATTGATATGCTTATTCAGCATAATAGTCACAGTTCACAAATCAGGGATACGAAACATAGAGCATGGGGACACTGCAACAGGACCAGTCTGCAGCTGATTACCTGCAGCTAAGCGTTACTCTACAGGCTGGCTAGCTAGGTGCCACCTTCATACTACTGCTGATCTTTTTTTATGATGAGATAAGATAATCTTTATTGTCATTGTTACTTGACATCGAAATTGAGAAATTTGTACTTTGTTATAATTCTAATGTTACTGGAAAATCAGCGAGGGGATTCATTTATTAGTGTGATTCTTGGGCAATAACCCCAATCCCAGATGTCAGTCCGGAGGGGGGGGTGGACTTGTCCACGCCCTTTTCCATACTTACCCCAGATTTTCCGGCTCTGCATCTTCTGTGTGATTGAAACTCCATCGCTTGGTAAGCCTCCCTCGGCCAAAGTCTCGTTCAGGGCTATGGCGTACAGCTTAAATCCATCATAGAAACAGCCAGCTATGAAGTCCACCTGGCATATGAAAGGAAACAAGCTAAACCCAACACGAGTGAAGTAGGCGGCTACAGTGCACATGAGGTACACGCTTCGATTATAAAGGGAAAATGAATGGTACGTGTTTGTGTTACACAAAACTCCAACAGCTACCTATCTGATGTTAAACCAGCGCAGTATGAGTAGCCACAAACCTGGCACCTGTACATTTCGTTAAGTGATGGACGCTGGAAATCACTGGAAAAGTACAGTTGACCTTGAACTGACTCCAGAAAGAACGTGGCCCAAACCCAGAAGAAACAGTGTAACCTTACACCAAATTCAGTGTGCACCGGTCGACAGACACATTAATCATGGTGCACTGGGAGATGAATTCTGGTTCCTACCTATAAATTCCCATAAAAAACATTCCTCTGAACCTTAGGATGGTGTCTCATCTGCAGCACTGGCCGTCACTTATTTGACTTAGAGGCTGAGCTTTGGCGGCTCGAATGCAGATGACTCACCAGCGACGGCTCGAGTTTGACAGCGAAATCCCGCTTAGCCCTGGTGTGCAGTTCACTTTGGAAGGCCACATACTCTGGGTTGTCTGGCTCTCTGTACGTTATCACAAACACAGACTGGAAAAGACACAGACAGCATTGAGCCACAGTAAGATTTGCATTAAAAAAACAGCAAAGGTTTATAGCATATCTACACTATAACAACACACAAATTATGTATTAATGTAGGAATTATTTGACCATGATTTGGCTACAAGGATCTTTGTTGATGTTCTACGACTTAATCATCTAGATTGTGAGATTGCCTGGGCTTTTTCTGGATACGTTAATAGACCCAACATGCTATAAATAATAAAAGTGATAAGTAAGCCAGCTGGTTTTCTGTAAACCACTAACCTACCCAAATACGTAAACAGGGTGGATTTCATTATGAACCTCTGCAATAAGACAAACTAGCCTGAAAAAGGATATAAAAAATGCCAGCATAAATTAAGAACATGATAAGTTTTAAACATAATCACAATATTCTTAAAGTAATAAGTAATTAGATATCGATATTGCTATTAGAATGCTTTTATATAGCTTTCAGACAAGAGGATGTTTTCGTTTTAATTTTAATCAGGAGATAAACACTCGAACATTTGACTTTGTAGTTCAATGACTGGAATCTTTAAGAGGCTGCTCTATTTTTAATAACCCATTTAAAGACTAAATTTCACAATAAAGCATATCCCCACTAGTTTCAAAATTAAATCATAATAATCTCCTTTGTTTATCCAATCATTTACATTTATCGAGCAGAATCTTTTATCCAAAGCGACATATATTTCTTGTGAAAGCAGGATCAGCCAGTCCCTGGGGCAACTGGGGTTTAAGGGCTTCGTTCAGGGGCCCAATGATGAAGTCATGCACAATATTTGTGCATGCAGCCTTGTTTTTTAAACGTTATATAAATGTAGCATGTTCCCTTTTATTTTATGTAAAAGCAGCTCTTCATGAGTGAATTATACATTTAATCAGCCATCTGCCTTTTTTGTACTCTACCTGAAACAGCTTGATCGGGTCACTCCAGTTAATCTCTGCGTTCAGCCAAGGTTTGTATGCTCCATTTCGCAGACTCTCCCCGAACATATCCAGGTAGAAGATGGCATAGTCCTCCGGGTTTAATCCCTCACTCTGAAACGCCTTCAGTATATGGTGGAAGATATCCAGGGGTACACAGACATACACAACTATTGGAAAAAACACAATATGTTTCAAGTTAAATAAGGCACAATAAATAATAATACAGTCATAAAGCTGAATAATTCTTGCTTGCTAAACTTTTAAAAATGTCTATACGTGTATTTGTATTTAGTGGTATTTCATTCAACCGCTAAGTATTTTATTGGGTTGCCCTTATATGTATATTTCATTAGTAAAATCAAGACTAAGTACAGGTACTAATGTCTAACATAAACCGTTTTGAAGGGGTAAATGTATTTGAAAACCAAGCCAGAATAAATTTTACCAAGAACTAACTGAGAATATATATATGTTTTAATGTAAAACAGGCCCCCTGAAGAGCCAAACAGCTGAGTACGAGGGTAGGTAGCCAACGTGCGCGAGTGCGGACACACTCGTGCTTCGTAGTACGCCAATAATGTAGAGTAAGAGGCTTGCTTGGCAACGCGCACGTGCCCGTACACGCTCATACTTCGTAGGGCGCTCAAAAAACTGAGGATGAGGATGGCCCGCCAAGGCCCGTGTGCGCGCAGGAATGAGCTCAGTACGTAAGCGCGTTCACAATAGCCGCAAAGCGGCTAGCACACCGCTCAAGACGAGGCCCGACGCGCGCTGCCAATTGGACTCAAAACTCTCGTCAGTTCCATCATAATGTTGAGTCACGGCAAGGAGCCTCGCTGTCTCCTGGACATGGTCCAAGACAAAGAAAAGAAAAAAAACACAAAATTAAAAAACGTATAGGGCTTAATGGTAACCAAAGTATCAAAGGGTTTTTATCCCTTTTTGCGCCAAAAAGAGAACACTGCGGTTTGGCTCGACTTTCGCGTAACAATGTTCTGTGCCACTTTTTTTCTGAGATGCGATGGCAGCATACTGTTTATAGCAATTTACCACAAAAATATCAAGTAAGACCATCTAGTTAGAAATACTGAAAACATTTCATGGAGCATTACGCTTAAATTTCTTTGTTTACCCTGGCAAACCACAACATTCTGACTTACGTTGCTGCAGTTTATGCGCATAAAAATCACGACCCAATTAGGAGCTGTAAATGGCTACTAAAGGTATTTGCTCTAGTTAAGTGTTAAAACAATAATGAATGCAATATAGCAGAATGTCCAAAACGCTGTACATTTTTATTACCTAGACAAAAGTATGAGTTTGGCATCTACAAATTTACTATTGTTTCATCTCTCAATATCGCACAATTACATTTAATAACACAATGGTTCAATGTAGGTTGAGATCCAGGCTATAAATTTATTGTTTGTAATGGATATTTAGTTAAATATTTCAAAAAAGACTAATTGACTTAAACGGCAAAGGGCAAACACTCCTGCATTCCTGTCACCCCTCTGTGAAAACATTGGCACAGCTCGCTCAATGTCGAAAGCTTAGTATAAAAAAATACAAGAAAAATTCTGTTGTATTTAGAGAGAACAAAACATGTACATAACCTTTAAAACTGCATCTCCCAGACCAAGACTTTTTCTAACCTTATTTGGGAAAATTAAAAAAAAAAAAAAAAAGTTTTAAAAATGTTTTAAGCTTGCAGACCCCCCAAAGATAAACACATTCATTGTGTTTCATTGCCTCATTGCAGAAAGCTTAAAAAAAAGCTTTCTCATTGCTTTTTGCGAAATGCTTGAAACCAGGAGGAAACTTCTTAGGAAAAGACAGTTTTGGGGGATGCATTAATCACCTGGCTGAGAATACATGCTGCTGCATATTGGCCAATATTAGTTTTGAATGCATTTAAAAATTATGAAGGAAAACAAACTGCTAGGTATATTATTCTACGCCTGGAAAGAGCTACACAATTTTCTATATCTCATTAACTGCATTAAGGGGCATTGGCACTCAGGAGTGTGATCGTAAGGAATTTATACAAACTGGATAAGGAGGCCCAGGAAGGGGAGGGGGAAGGAAAATCCAGAGCAAGAGACGGGTACAGTCTCCCTGCATGTTATTCAGGAACTGCTGTGTGTGCTTGTTACATATTTAGATTTTCTGACATTACCAAATGTTGTGTTCAAATGTAATAAGCTGGAAAGTCTCATTCTTCACTGAGACCTGAAGATGTGACAAGAGCAGATGGCTTCATATTCAACACAGTGAATTCGGAAGAACGTGGGGAATGCAGAATCCCACACTACAATGGACCTGCAAGATCTAATCCATGTTTCAGCAAAAACTGTTGCAGGTGGGCCAAAATTAATCACTTATGGTGACTTATGGAGGATGCCGAATATTAGAAATTTTAGGAACGCAGAATTAAAGGCTCTTCCCACACATCCTACTTCATTATAGCTGTAAGCTGTGCCAGAACGTCCTTGCACACACACACCAATTCATAATTTTTTCTTTATAATCACTTCATTTGACTGTTTGAAATATTTCTTTTCTTAGTGCTATTTCCCAAACACATCAAAACTTCCTGGCAATGATTGCTGTTCACTGAGAAAGGGCTGCTGTGCAGAGTTATATTTCATATTTAAAAGGAGAGAGACAGTATTGCACTTTATGACCCAGCAGAGATGTTTAGGAGAAGTTTGACCAGAGAGGGAAGAATAAGCAGCCAATAAGTGCTTAGAAAATATTTTGGACCTACTTCAGCACAGCTGGAAAAGCATCCCAGGAGGCCACCTCATGAAACAGGTGTGAGAAATTAGGGTCAGCCAGTCCCTGGAGTATTTGGGGTTAAGGGCCTTGCTCAAGGGCACAATGGTGTCATCACTCTGACGACCATAGGATTTGAACCAGCAACCACCTGAGTCCCAACTCACAGAGCTGTCCCCCCCCAAAGATTTTTTTTTATTTAATGCTTTTTTGGTTAGTGTATAATTCCATGTATCTTATTTTATAGAGTTTATAGATGTCTTGATTCTAAATTGCAGCGAATAGTAGAATTTCTATGGGAAGGTGTGTCCAGCCTGCTATTGTAGATTTCTCAGAATACATACATGTGTATGTACTGTAATTTGTTTAGAAAAAACCTTTATGTAACATCCACAAACAATGCAAGACAATCAACAGACTGTAATGCACCATCAGTTCCTTTTGTTTTTAGTATTTAACCAGTTAATCTGTTGCGTGTCTCTTTCTTAAATAGATGAATTCAAAGTGTAGAACTGATCCAGGAGTATGTCTCGTGACAATAACCAGTCCTAGTACACAAATGTTCTGGAAAATGCATCATAATTCCTTTCAAAGGTATTACTGTAAGGGTGCAGTATTCATGCCAGAACACCTCCCATTTACACCTCAAAATCATCCTGAGTAGCACCTCTAAAAATGGCAGGAAATCAAACATGGATGTGTGCATATAACATTACAGGCATGTTAATTTGTGTGTACTACAAAAATTGATTAACTCAAATTAAATAAACCCATACTCATCTATCATCATCACGCCCCATATGTACTGCCTAAATAGAAAGAGGGAATTAATTATGAGAGCACAGAAGGGCAATGGGGATAAGATGCTGTCGTTCACATTCTGACAAAGAAGACTACTATTCACCTGACTATTAAAAGCTAACAGCCACACGAGCAGGCCGAGTCTGAAAAGCCTGGGAGGAACAGTGGGGGTACTTCACTCTCTAATGTGTCAGTGGCAAACAGGGCTTTTTCTGACCACAGCAGGAACATGTTTTTTGGGGAGCTAAGCTTTTAAAGGAACGTGCATGTTTCATTCAAAACATCCATCCATCCATCTTCTAACCACTTAGGGTCATGAGGGGGTCTGGAGTTCATCCCAGCCCCAACACTACGGGCGATTTAGGGACACCAATTAGCCCAGCGGTTCCCAAACTTTCTCTTTTCTAGATAGGAACATTATTGAGCCCCCCCCCCCCCCTCCATTCAAACTACATAGGTTCAGATTCAAACTTTTTTTGAAATACAGCTCCCTTTTCTAATTGAACAAAACAAATGCAATTACAAAATACAAATGGTGCAATTTCACCACTATGGGAGAAAAAAAGAGCAATCAATTAAAAATAAAAGTTCAGCATAAATTTGAAATTATGCAAATGCAGATTTAACATTCCTCTTAATATTCATTGGTGTACACAAATTAAAGTTTGTGTTACGTTTACGGCATTTTGTTTTAAATGATAACCGCAGGTTTCAGCCTATACCATAGCACAAAACAACACTAAATCATACCCATTAATTGGTCTCCCAGGCACTTCACGTAGAAAATTTTAAACGTCCTTTTTCATGATATGGTTAGATTTTTTTTGTCCAGCGCTGCAAGTCGTCACACGTCACCATGTCACATAGTACAAAAACCTTGCAGGAGCAAGACGACTTAAGACAATTCGCACAGCACCTCTCAGCCGGCTGAACAAACTGGAACAGCCTCCGCATGACGTTTGTGTCCCAGGAACTTCCGATGCGTTACGTGGTTCATTTATTGTTAGTTACTGTAATATTGCGCTGCTTTATTTGTTTTATCGTCCAGTCTGTGAAGAGATTATTTTAGGGTGGCACATGTCCCTGAGGCTACCCCATTGGTGCACCTCCCGTAATACCTCTGCGCCCCCCAGTTTGGGAACCACTGAATTAGCCTAAGTTCATGTCTCTGGGCTGCAACAGGAGACCGGAGTACCGGGAGGAAACCAGTACAGCACAGGGAGACCATACAAACTCCACACTGGAGAGGGAACTCAAACATCCAACCCTGGAGGTGTGAGAGAGCAGTACTACCTAGTGTAACAATGCATACCCAAACACCAATTAAAGTACTCCCAAGAGGAAAAAAACAGAACATCTATTCACACTATGACATTTGGTTCTATAGGTACAACTCAATTATTAAGCGGGTACTTAAATAAAGCTCCTTTCCTGTCCAATCCTAAAGATCAAAAATGTGCATGAGACAAAAATTGGCTGTTTTTCCTGAGTCACACACATCTCCACTGCTAATGAGGCTGAACCAGTCGACACTTCTCTGAATAAGGTAGAGTTTATTACCAGCACACATACTAAATACTTTAGCTGTTCCCCTGACCTTGAGAGATGCTTGAAAACTATTTTTAATTACTTGATGTTACTGCAGTATAATCTGAACACCAACAATGAGTGCAGTCTGCCCCGGAGCTTTACAGGCATGGCGATCTACCAAGCCTCAGTGTTAAACCAACATGCCACAGTCCCCTGTTAACAAGCAGCCAATTTACCGCTAAAGTAACAAGGGTAAATTAATGAAGAGCAATTTAAGGAACAGTAATGTACTGTAGCCTAGTTACGGTAACCGATTTAGGTCGACTTTTTTGGCAGTATTTTTTTAAAAACATATTTATGAAGATTTAAAAAATAATTTCGACACCCTTCTGAAAAGCTTCAGGAACGTCTCACTTTTTATCGTAAAAGAAGCCAATTCTGACAGCATGTTAGGAGAATTTCACCCTACTGTTACATTATACAGAATTCACTAGGAAGGTACTTCAGAGAAATTAGCAGGGTCTTCCTTCATAATTGTGCTACTAGCTGTAGTTTGTGTATTTATTAGGCACAATTTTAAAGATGCCCAGAGCAAATTATGATCCAGTGTCTCGTGAACTTGGGGGATCTAAGAGAAACATCTCAACTTTGAGCCCCCCGCCCCACTAAAACATTATGAATGTAAGCAAATTTCAGGTAAAGAAGCAGTGCTATAACAATCTACAAGATGCAAAGAGCTTTGTGGAACTTCTGTGCCTTGACACATGATTTATTCAGGCCTGTTTGATGTTGTATATTGTGCCTGAGAACCTAAAGAAATGCACCACTTCCAAAAAAACGTGTTTGGTGGCAGAGACGCAAATATGTGCATTTTAGGTTTGCTAAACTGATCCTGCAGGGGTAATTTTGCCCATGTTGCCTGGTCCTGAGGCAGTAAAGCATCTCCCCAAACATAACATATTAATTAGTCTGTGTCCAGTGAGAGCAGGGCGACCGGAGGTCTGGAGAGCGCTCTCCAATCATGAAATCTCATACAGTGCTCGAGCTACAAATGGCCACGATGCTAATGGATTTCAGCATCATGCATCCTGACAGGACCATGGACAGGAAGGTTCTAGCACATGGGACTGAACTGCTGACTGAAAGCTGCTAAAGTAATAAAACGATCACAACAGTGAGCATGCCACTGTGAAGCCTGAAGACCGAGACAGAAGACTGGCTCCGGAAGAGCACTGTTTATACGGTCACCAGCAGGTGATGTTTACTTGACAGCACCCCACTGTAATAATAGTAACACAGTGACATTCTCTTTGTTATCCTACTGCAGTACAGAGGGTAAAACTGCAGTTTGGGAAAGTCTGTAGGGAGGCCAGTTTGGAAACACACTGAAAGGCTTAGGCCCTGGTGGCATCTTTCCTTAAGCAAATTAAGGACAGTCTGCCGGCCTTATGTCAGTTTGCTCTGGAAGTGCCAAATTCCACACTCTGCCAGGCTGTGATCCATACTTCCTGAAGCTGGTCCACACCTCGGACAGTGAGCGTCTGTGTCTCACAGTCCTAACTTTTACAGTCACATGACATCACAGTATAAACACCAAATCAGGCTGAACAGAAACGACTCCCCATTCAGCACATGCACATATTGGCTTTCTCGACAAGGCCATAGTAGTTAGGCCCATTAACCCAATAAATAAAACCCAAATACAAGGTAACAATAAAAATATTTTTAAAATATTACTGATCTTCTTTGCAATTACTTGATTCAAAAAACAGCTCTCATTGTCCCAATAACTGTCAAAAGTACAAACTACACTATTAAACTAAAATCAACACTAAAATAAATTTAAAAATGAGCCCTTGTCTGATGTGTTCACTATTGAACCATTTTTAAATGAAACGCTCCACACTATTTTCTAAGCTCTATCTTTAGCCACCCGCTGATGAACAGCGATACACTGAGGCGACTCTAACGTCCTGATCTGGCCTTTGCATAACCTGCCTGCTCAGTTTGTATCCCGCCTCAGGCACCTGAATCATCCAGACACAACTGCTGTCCTGACAACTGCCTGTCGGTATCCAGCGGGGTGCAGAGGCTCTTGCCTGCTTTACTACAAACTGTAATGTACAGTTTATTTTCAGAAGTATTACTCAGCCTATGTCTTTTTTACTGTCTCAATGTGTGTGTTATGCTACTGTAAATCTGCAAATTCATTCAGGATTAATAACCTATCTATCTATCGATCTATCTATCTATCTATCTATGGGCCACCGTCTTTCAAGATGTCAGAGAATAACATTCATCTTGTCTTTAAAATATTAATATGCTGCACCTTGTTTTCCACTGGGATATTGCTGTGCTTAGAGAAATCTAAAGGTCACTCTCCCTCTTATTTCCCCCAAAAAGCAAACCACCCAAACACATACCTACTGACAGCTTTCTTTACACATATGTGCTATAACCCAGTCTTCGGAATTTATCATTTACTTGCTGGTATTTTGCGCAAAATGTGGAACTGCATAATACATTTACCAGATGGAGTATAAAAAAAGCAGAAACACATGATAAACAACAGGCAGATAGATAGTACAGCATATAGTATAGATTAAATCATATGTTTTTATTATAATAATAGGAATTTTCTTATAGTGATTTTGAATTGTTTGAATTGTTCACAAGCTATAGGGCAATTCAAGTAAAATGGGGACCAATTATATGTTTGAAAAAATATTTAAATATTTTAACAGCTGGTCTGACAGCTTCATACATACGTGGTTGTGTTGTATTCAAGCTTTGGTACTTTAAGGAAAAATAAGAAGATAGTATGAGACAGCACAAAAATAAAAACAAATAGATTTTCATAGAAAAAGGAAAACTACGGACACTAGTTACTACCATGAAAATGCTTATCGGTCTGGCCACTGCTGTAGTCAGAGGGGTACATAAGCATTTACAGGCTAGCATGATTAACGTAAATGTTCTTTTACAATGTAGTGAAGAGTGAATAATCATAAAAATTCAATCATGCAATGAATGCATTGTAAAGCAGTCAAAGAAATCATTTAATCACGAAATTACACGGTTTTTGCGTATGTTTTATGCTCATCTGATATTACAGCCTCAGCGCCGTTGTCTTACCGTTTGATAAATGTCATTCAATTTGGTTTCTTTACAAAATAACATTTTATATTATCTTTCCATATTATTTTACTCTTCACAATGTTTGCTTTGTATAGGATTACAAAAACTCCCTGAAAGAGCTAGAAACAATCAAAATTAAAAGATTTCGCATTAACCGCTGTCAAAATATTCAGGAACAAGCAGTAGGCTAATTAGGACACATTTTGCATCATAAATAACTGGATACAAGCAGATGGCAGGAATCAATAATCACGAAGCTGGCGGCACGTGATCACACATCCTTTTAAACGTATGAGTTCTACATCAGTGCACAGGTAAAAATTTATTTTAAAATTATTTCTTTATGGGAAAAGAAAGAATCCCTAAAAACTCTTAGGTTTTCTGCTACACGAAAAGTAATTTAAATTTATGGAATTCCACTGCTGTCTAATAATCTCTCTTCAGAAACTTTATTAAAAGTAAAGGTGGCACGTTGGCCTCCCTGACATGCAATGCATGAATCCTGCCATGCAAATCATATACGTGCGGCAAACTTACTCCGTCCCGAGTCTTTAATGTTGGCTATAATCTCCTTGTAATCGCCGATCTCGGTGGCAGAATAGGGAAGCGCCTCCATGGTGATGTTTTCTTGCCGCAGAAAAGTGTAAATGCCCTCGGAGAGGAAGTAATACGGCCTATCGTCGGTCTTTAGGTCCAGGTAGATCAAAACCGCCCGGCTGGTCCAGTTGAAATGCGAGTGGAGGTAAAAAGCAAACTCCCCGAGTTTGCTCGTGGAAGGCCCCGTCCTCACGATGGTTTTGTACTCCGTCTTGGCATCAAAACCATAAGCTGGTGCCCCGGCCGTTATCAAAGGTAGTTTCCAGTGGGTCGCAAACCTTCCCACCGAGGCTACTGAGTACACGCACCCGGGTCCGAAGAAGGCATCTGGTTTGCTGTACAGGGTGTCCACGGCGATGATGAGAGCCCGGGTCTCGGAGCAGCCACTGCCCTGGACCTCTGTGCTGATGTTCAGGAGATTGATGGAGTAGCCCTTCAAAAGGCGCTCCTTCTGGACCTCCTCGTGTGCCATGCGTATAGCTGGGAAGACCCTTGGCAATGCCCAGGGGTACTTATCGTAATTATCCGGGAGCATCACCGCCACCGTTATGTTCATCCCCACGTCCGATCGACACTTCCCTATCATAAAGTACGTGAACAGAAGTATCAAACTGTATCCAAGGCACATTTTGTGTCCCATTGCATTTGGTTCAACGCGTAAAAAAGCGAGCGACCAGTTCAGGAAGAAAAAAGCAAATACACCTGGCGCGTGGGACAAGGAGTTCCCGTCATCAAAACCGTAAGTCTGACGCTTAAGGAGTTTAAGAAAATGATGTAGCGACGGCAGGAAAAAAAAGAAGTTTCTGCGATCACTTTCCCGCAGCTCACTGACTATAGCGTGGGCTCAGCTCATTACTGCTGGTGGGCGCTCCTTCCCCAGTCCCTCCTTGAGCTTGTGTGATACCATCCATCCACATGACTTAAGCTTAAGCGGTCCGTGAATTTCAGCTCAGCCCCCAATACGTCATATATAATACGGTGGGCAAATTGATGGACCAGCAGCGCCATCTGTCCGACACCGCACCAGATGTAGACAAATCTGATTCCCCGTCAATAACATCTGAAACTGGTGTGCGATCTAGAATGTCGGGCAATATTTTACACATATGAAGTCCTACATGTGGACTATATATTTTTTTCATAGTTTTACTACTCGGTTAGTCAGTTCTAATCACTAATTATTCTGGTCGTTTTTTATTTGTACACTAAGAAAAAAAAACATAAAAAGAAGAAACTATATGAATTCTTCGTTTAGTCAGAAAATTGTAACATTATATCAATGCGGTTATAAAATCATTCAATGTGCGTTATTTTGTATTGCATTTCTGATTATTAGCGACGCTAGAAAAAAGTTTTCATATAGCGCCACCTTGTGGGCAAGAGCTGCTCTGTTGAAGAGCTTTGTAGGTAGAAGTCAAGACAAAATAGCCGAAACTTTAAATAAAAAAAGACATTTTTCAAAAAGACAATGACGTGGTAAGACTGAATGTCAGTTAGCAGTATGCGTCATTGTTTGTGCTGTTTGTGCTTCAGCAGGTTAGGATGCTGTACCTAGGAGTGGAAGGTTGCTAGATCAAATCCCATTGGCTGGCAGAATGATTGTTGCAGGGATTGGCTGACCCTGCTTTTTCAATTGTATTTCACTTTGGATAAAACTATATGGTGTGCCACAAAAGTACAGACTCGGAGATGACCACAGCATTAAGTCTGCACCTCTGGACTCAGTCTCAACAAAATACCAAACACTGCAAGCTTCACAAATCTGGGATTTATGGCTGGGCTGCCATTTGGTATACAGAGCATAAACCCAGGACCTCTGAGTTTTGGAAAAATGTCATGCGGTCTGTTAAGTCATCCTTACTCTTTTTCCTACATACAGATTGGTTTGGACCCACAGACAGTGTGTTGATGTGGGTGCCCTTCCAGTGAGAGTCATTAGGTGTGATGGCTGCTCTGCATGGTGGTGTGGCGGCCAGGAAACACAAGTCCATTTTACAAGACCAGGTGTGTCCTATGGTGCAAACACCGTTCCCACGGCTTTCATGCACAATGCAAAGTGGTTTCATGAATATCAGGTCAAGTTAAACACCTTTCATGGCACCCCTAGTAACCAGATCTAAGCATCACTGAAACTTTGTAGTATTTTCTGGAACAAGATTTCCATCTCCTCCTTCCTATAAAGAGCAACCTAAACACCTGCAAGCTACATTTTAAAGTTTTATAAAGTTAAGATGATTTGTCACGAGAACCAGAAAACTCACCCGCCCATGTGAAACACGTATGAAACCAGGAAGAATGATTTAGAGCTGTCGAACACGCCATCAGTAGGGTAACTTCCCCTATGCCAGTGATTACTTACCTGATTACTCATAGTATCAATCTCTGGTTCAACAAAAAAGAACCAAAAGCTGTTGTATTTAAACAAGGCATATTTCCCAGATTAGAAACAAAACTGACACACAGATAAACCTTCTGATTAAAAACAATCACTTATTTATCTGCTACAATGAGGTCCTGAATTGCACACACTATTGAGTGTGTACTTTGTAGATTGACATCCTGGAAATCATTTGCACTGTGAAGTCTTTGATGGATCTGCACTGGAATTAAAGTTTGACCTTAGTCTCTGATGGCCCCATGAGCGGGGGGGGGGGTATGCACCAGGCCATCACTGGACACACTCACACACACATCTGCACATCAACAAGCAATTTTGGTAACTTCAAATGAATAACAGCATGTTGGGGGGAAACCAGAGTACAAATTTGACTGGCGGTTGTGTTCCCATGTGAGGGAACCAATGTCAGAAGTGGACACAAGATGGACCATGCACTGCTTGGATGTTAAACGGGTATATTTCTGTTGGATGACAAACACCTCTCATGCTGAGCCTGAGTCTGTCGGTACTGACAGGGAGTCGGATGCCTGCCATGACTGTAAACACCTTAGTTAACTGTGATGGAATGAATCACTGTTACTTGCAACATATTTCACTCTCCTTGCTCCATCCTTGAAGGCTGCATCACTGTAAAGTCATGATCAAGAGACTCCAAAGGGCTCCAGCAGCATTTGATTTCTCTTCAATCTCTTTTTCATGGCATGATATAGCTAAAACTCATCTTTCCCTGTTGTCCTTAGATCTTTAGTGTTTTATTATTATTTGGTTGAATAGCCAGTTACTGATTTACACTGAGTTAACATACAGCTGAATGTATTAGGTTTAGTATCTGAATCTTAGACTCTCTTAAGACTTTCATCCTGTGTTGTTAAGTATGCTTGCCACCAACATGTACTGTAAAATACTTGACAATTTTGCCATTTATTCTTCAAGCACCTTCTGAGTATATTCTATATTGTGCCCGCTGAGATTAGCTCATGGTCTCGACTCCTAATTAGTGATGAGTGACTGAAAAGAGAACTTGACTGTTGACACATGTGTGACAGCCATATGATGGGTATCACTGTCACTTTCAGCTCCATTGTTGTGCATTAAAGTCATTGTCTTCACAGGATGATGTGGCCATTGGCTCAGTGTGTCCTGCCGCCCACCATGTACAAAAACAATGTTAGAGTGTTAAATATAGGCTTAGGCCATGTGCTGCGTGGAATACAAAATTGTATATACAGTGATCCCTCGCTACTTCGCGGTTCACGACTTCGCGGGTTTTTAAATATACAATAGTAGTAGTATTTCCTAGTCTAAGAACAGGAATGGGACGACGATATGGTTCGATCGGTCCAATTTTGCAACAAGATCGACGA
>JABFEB020000113.1:2565212-2576644 GCA_019775895.2 Stomatorhinus ivindoensis
GTAAAGTATAGATACGTAAAAATGTACTTAAGTACAGTAACGAAGTACAAATACTTCGTTACATTCCACCACTGCTTGTATACAAGCAGGATTTTACATCAAATTGTGATGTATGCAAGAAATATCTGAGATGTGTGGTTTACAGAAGCATCAATGCAAAGGTGACATGAAAATATCTTGAAATTTTTTATTTAATTGTACTCTTTAGTACTTATTACTAGTATATATGTTTTTGGCGTGTCTATGTTTTGCTATATGGTTACATGATTTGTGTGGTAAATCTGACCTGTGTAAAATTTGACTTCTATAAGGGTTTGTGGAACAGATTGCTTCAGTCAGTCAAGAGCTGCCTGTACACAGCAGTTCAGATATGTTTAGTATCTGTACCATCTTGCTGGAATAGCACTAACTGTTAGTCAGATTGAGTTGACCTCGTAAAGTAACCGTAGGTCAATTTAGTATCTCTATTATGATCACTGCTCTCTGTTACTCCAAAATGATCAGAGGAATATCTGAAAACATCAGGTAAGTTCTCCCTCTCACCTCTGATCATCTCCTGTGGTTCTTTAGAGTTTTTCTGTTGTGTTTTTTTTTGTTGTTGCTGAATTTGGCGTGCATGACCTGTGTGTTATGCTTCTTCGGTCGCAAGGTGTTGCCTGTCTTTCTGCCTGCCCGCCTGCCTGCGTGTCAGTCTAAATGTATGTCACATCACCTAACTGTTTCTGACGAGTTTGAAAGGGATTTGCACCCGTGTGCTCAGGAAATGACCAGAAATGGTACTTAAACTGAGTTAATTAAGCTCTTTGTTTTACAAGGACTGTATTTTTTAGAACATGACAGCAATTAAACAATGATAAATCAAAAGTAGCTGTTCAATATGTAGAACTCGGGTGGGGATTTGAAACCTAATTGAAGATTATAATATGCAAGTATCTGCATGTTCCCAGTAGAAATAGTACATGTTTCATGTGTAGTATATTTCATTTGGACTAATGCTTTATTATCATTAATGCCATGATTCAAGATTTTAGTAGTGTTTTTTTTAATAGAGTTTTGTTTGTTTGCATGTTTGCTTTGCATAATCTGCATGTTTCCAGATCTTGATGCACCCATATCTGTATCTGGCGGCCGTTGAACTTTCAGTTTGTGTATGATAAGGACCTGAAGCACCTGGCCAACCGTTTTCCCCAAGAGCGGGCTGACTGACTGAGCTGAGGGCTGAAAAGATGGCATGATATTTCCTTTATACTGACCTAAGATTAACTAGTGACAAGGTATTACAGGCATAATCTGTAATCTGTAATCAGGGAAGTGAATGTGTGACACAGAGAAATGTGATTTTTAGGAATGTAGTCTAGCTGTGTCCCCCAAATGCTGTCATCACCAACATGAATGGGTATGAAAGGTCAGATAGACTTTTCACCTATCTGAGCTCAGAGCCTTTAAATTATTCTCCTTCTTTAGGCATCAGCATTCTGATTTATATGGCCCTTCAGAGCCTTAAGACAGAATTCGGCCCTCATTTATTGAAGCTGTCTGTTGTCGTTTGATCCTCAGTCCACCGAATTCTGTCTTAAGGCTCTGACACTGGCGTTTGTGTGGCGTGGCTGCCGTATTTTTCAAAAACATGTTGTCGCCTTTGATCCGTTTGCCCTCCCAGGACCTGTGAGAATTGGAAAATATTTCCCCCTGCCAAACTTCATTGTCAGGCTGTTTTTATTGTGCAGGGAGTAATCCCCCCCCCTTGGCGTTTGGATGTTCAACTCCTGAGTACAAACAATCCGTCAGCCCTCCCGGAGGTGTGAGCGTGTGCCTCCCCCGGGAACATAATAGGGAGCTGTTCCTCTCATTTACACACCGAGGCGTGTTTTTGCCGTGCTGAATGAAAGTGGCTCACGCTGCAGGTCACAGACCCACTCCGTGCCAAAATAAACCTCCAGTACCATCAGCTTTGTTTACAAAAGATCCGTACCGATGAATGAGCCAGACATTACAACTCAATGAATATTACATTATAACTGATGTGACATGTTAGCACTGAAACATATGTTAGGTGCTGTAACATAATGTGACAATAAGGTGCTGGCACAGAAAGATAAAATATGGTCTGTGTTTCTCTAAGGAGTCTGATAGTGGGGCTGTGATTACCTTGACCGTCATTGGTGCAGAGAACTTGTATGACCGTAGAGAAGCAGTTACCTAGATTTCTGTAAGCAGTCTTTTGGACTATGACTGCATTGATCGTTATTTGGTCCGACCGTGGAGAGGGTTCTAACTGCTGCTCGGCTGCGGAGAGGGTCTTGAGTGGCAGTTTGACTGTAGAGAGACTCCTGACGGCCTCCTGACCACGGAGAAGGTCCTGACAATCATGCATTTCCGCAGGTAAGGAGCCGGAGAAGGCACGGGAGCGCTATGATAAAGCGACCATGAAGCTGCACAATCTGCACAACCAGTACGTGCTGGCAGTGAGGAGCGCGCAGCTGCAAGAGGAGCAGTACCATGACAGCACGCTGCCACTACTGCTGGACTCGCTGCAGAAGATGCAGGAGGAGATGATCAATGCACTGTGAGTGGGCCGTCCTCCCCTCCGGCTTCCCCCGCTCTCCCCACCGCTTGGGATTGGCCTGTCGATGGCCAGCTGGCAGCAAATTTCTTCATGTTATACAAGTACATTCTTGTCTGGCCCGTTATGTGGTTTGTTACAGACGGTTGGTAGGTTAAGTTATGAATTAACATGCGTCCCAAACGAGGCCTGGCAGTCCGTCGTTTCGTGGACTGTGCGGGTCTCAATAACAAGTGTAGCCCTTGATTTACTGGTTTTTAATTTCCTGTGAAGGATTATTCGTTTCCTCTTCTTGTTATGCAGCATTATAGGCGTTTCCCGTTCTTATGGGCCACTTTGAAATCATCCCTCTCCCTAGAAGACATCTGATCCCCAGCTGATCTGTGCTGTGCAAAAAATCGATCTGCTTAATATATTTCATGTAAAGTCACTTAATTGTACATGCTGAGTGAGCCAATAGATAATGTCATGCTGTACCACACGTAACACAGCTGTTATGGTACAATCACCCCTGAGTGCAAAAGGATCAGCACAGTAATAAGTGTGTCGCCTTCTTCCTATGACTCTAAAAGTCCTCCCCCCCGAATGTTTCAAAATAAATAGCTGCTGACCATTAGAAGATCATAGCTAGCTGGCTCATTAGCAGTGCATGCTATTTCACCATCTCCTAGTACATACCAACTGCTCGCTGCCCTCAGTCCCTCCCTTGAGTGTCCCTGGAATGACTAGGCACACATGACTAATTATAAATCCAAAAATTTGTTGATTTGTTAAATGGTCATCTGGTGGCATGTCGGAGGCCTCCCAAGGGACTTCTATGAAGTGTTGGTCCAACGCGTTCGACAGACTGTATGGAAACAGCAAATTCATTAAGATCACCATAGTGTAGGTTCTGTTTAGACAGTTTAAGCCTTTTGAAAATCTAAATCTAATTGCCAAAAAATAGCTTTTCTTCTGGACTGTATTGCTGTGATGAAGTAGGATATGTAGGGTCTGCAGAAATCAGTTTGGCTTCATTTTATATTGTGAAGCCCTGCCTACATCTGGTTGCTTGCGTATGGGTGTATGTACAGGGTTGAGAGTATTTTACGCTGTTTGCCTTGTTCGTAGTACACTGTACTGTATCCTTCATCAAACATCAAATATTGCTTGTGCTCAGCCATGTTTACCTGCTGTGGTTGCTGGTATCCCAAAATGTACCTGCTTTAACTGTTTGAAAATTTCTGGAACAGTGCATCTTTCTCTTAATCCTTTCTGCAACCCACTGAAACAGAACTAATCATTAAACTTTTGAGCTATGATTTGAATGGGCATTCTGTTTGATGGCGATGCTGTCTCTCTGCTCTCCAGGAAGGCAGTTCTGGAGGAATACAGTGAAATCACCAGCCTCTTATCTGACGAAATTGTCAAGGTGCATAAAGAGATTCACACGTCCATAGAACAGATAGACCCGTCAACAGAGTATGATAACTTCATCGAAACTCACAGGTACCACTGCGTGAGAAGCTGGTTAATCTTGGCCTCTAAACCCATTACCCACCGTCTAAAGATATTTCTTTCACTCTTGCATCTTTACGTTTTTGCTGGAGTAACGGTCTATTTCTCGCAAGTGAAATAAAATGAGCCTTATACATTTTCCTCCAGGTCTCAAGAGATCAAAGAGCCCAGTGTCGAATTCGACGTGTCGTTATTAGAGGAAACCGAGAATCTCCAAGCCAATGAAATTCAGTGGAACAATTTAACAGCAGACAGCTTACAAGCTGTGTAAGTCTGTATGATTTAATACCTTAAGGTACTACACGATGCGTGGTAATTCACTTCCCTAGTTATTTTCATAAGACAAAAGCCTTTGAATTTCAGAAACAGCATGTGGGTATAAAAAGATCCCGCTCAGAGGGTAACTGAGGGTGGCCTTTCATCAGGTTGAAGTCTACATCTGATGAGCTGGTCCTCACACAGCAGAGCCTTCACACCAAAGAGGACCTCATGCAGGACCTGGAGAGTAAGATCGAGGAGTCTGCCAAGACTTGCGAGAAGAAGTCAGAGTATGTCATTTTTTTTCTTCTCTGCAGTTGCCAGCTTTGGGTCATGTTTTTGATGAAAATCTCACTCCAGTGGTCATCCTCTGTTAGTTTGTAGACTCAGGTGCAGTCTCTAGAGTAATCCATTAGTAAACCCAGGATAAAAATTAATCCAGGATTTCATTTTACATGAGGCTTAATTTTAGATGCTTGTTTGGACACTTACTCCCTATTTATTACCACATAATACCTTCCTTATCTCTAGAAGCACTTTGGAGGTTCACAAGTTCTTTGTTCATAGTTGCCTTTCTGCATACCACCGCGATACTGAGCTATTATTTTTTCACTTGTGGCCTTCCTGTTAGTTGTAATGAGTCTGGTCAATCTCCTCTGACCTTTACTAGTAATAACGTGGTTTCAGCCACAGAGCTGCTTTTGGGTGTTTTTGGTTTATCACACCATGTGTGAGAATCTCAAGAGGGTAGCTGTTTCTGAGATGCTGGTACCACCATGTCTGGTATCAGCCATCGCACCTTGTTTGAAATCACCTAAGGCCAATTCACACTTAACTTTTCCGTGTGCGCTTTCAGTTTTGGGCGAACGGACATTTTTTCACAAGAATCCAATAGTACTTTCGGTGAGAAACACGATCCAGCAGAGGTAAATAGTATATATTACTCCAAATTCTTTGTGAGACAAAGCAGACATCAATTAAGTAGTTTTACAAAAGAAAGTTGTGTTTTTATTGTTTTAGAAACCCAAGAAGACTTGGGGTTATAAACTGCATGTTATCTTGATTTTTGTGTAAGCTCCATTCAGACCTTGGAGATGACATCTGTCCTCTGCTGGTCTGGAGGAATATAATTACACTGCGCGTGTACCGACCGCAACCATCCGTATCCACAGTATGAACACAAGCTGCCATGCAGACGACCGTCCCCAGGCTGGAAGCGCGCAAAAGTGCATGCAGAAAGCGGAAAGTTTGAGCTAGACTTCAGGTCAGGCTTCTTAGCTGTTCCTAGCTGAGCAGCGGGTGTACCTCATACCCCCATTTACATATTCAGTTGTAGCCATGTGACTGGCTAATTACTTTAACGCACAGGGGTACCTAACAGCAAGACGGTCCTGGGTTCAATCCCGGGTCCTTTCTGTGTGGAGCATAGATATACTTCTGTCAGGCCTCTGAGCTGCTAATACACACAGTAATCTTCACTTCATTCTCACGGACACGCTGCAGACCCTGTAGCCAAAAGCCAAACACACTTTTGTTTAGCATTTTGTATTTTGTTATATTGTTTCCATTTTTGTATCCAAGGTATATTCTTATTTATCCATAGTAATTTTGTTTAGTTACTAGAGTGCTGCATCTATGGTATGAGGTCCCCGTTTTTGATAATCATAAGAGTTTATGAGCTATTCGAGTTGGTATGAAGCCATTGGTGCTTTCTGGAACATCTTGTCTTGCATCACACATTCTGTCTCTTCTCTGGAGCTTTTTGTCTCCTACATTGCATTAGTCGCTGAGAGCTAAAACAGGTTTGAATGGATGTAAGGTGTGTGAATAAAATGAATGTAATGGCAGTGCCAGGAGGGATGTCCATGTCTCTGTCTGTCTGTGTGTATGTCAGTGTGTCTGTGTGTTTAGGGTTAAACTCATTTCCCCCCCAACCATAGCATCTGTGATAAGATATGTTAGTATATAAATGTGTATTTACCTGTGGGGGGGGTAAGTCCTGGTATCCCTTTCTGTAATACCCCTTTCTGTAATGCCCCTTTATAGCTTTTACTGTAATTAATCATCCTATTATTAACATCATCCAGTTTCTGGTCCCATCAGTTCCGATGGTCACAATGTCGTATTGACAGATATGATGACCGGAATTCTTCTTCTGTGGACTGTGATTTGTATGCAGCTAAAGCATCTACAAATACAGGGCACCCTCTAGTGGGAATGTGTGCTTATGCACCATATATTAGCAACCTGGGTCACTGGCTCAGGCCTTTCTGTCGCATCATGGCCACAGGAAAGTACAGAAGGTATAGAGGTGCTCAATTTGGAGATGGTGTGGGGAGGCAGTTCTCAGAGCGTGGCTCGCTGACCCGTCGTCTTCCCGGCAGCGTGGTGCTGCTCCTGGGTCAGAAGCAAGCCCTAGAGGAGCTCCGGCAGACTGTGCAGCTGCTGCGCTGCAGTGAGGCCAAGCTAACTGCACAGAAGGAACTGCTGCAGCAGAAGATGCAGGAGAACGAGGGCAAGGAGCCACCGCCCGTCGTCAACTATGAGGAAGACGCGCGCTCCGTTAACTCCATGGTGAGCGGGCCACCTGATGCCCCCTGCTGCTCTCTGACTAGATTTCACCTGCTGTCATTCCGCTTCTACTTTCTGGTGTTCAGAACTCAATTTTTGACCTCTCGTCATATAATTATCCTTTGAGGATAAAAGCAATCTAACTTGATGGGAACTTTTCACAAGGTATTTATTATGTTAATCATATTTGAGATTAATATTAGGTGGCGGCGCGGTGGTTAGCACTGCTGCCTCACAGCAAGAAGGTCCTGGGTTCAGTCCTGGGTCCTTTCTGTGTAGAGTTTGCATGCTTTCCCCGTGTTCGCCCCCATAGGTTTTCGCTGGGGGCTCTGATTTCCTCCCACAGTCCAAAAGCATGCAGGATAAGGTTGATTGGTGAGTCTAAATTGGCCCTGTGAGTGTGTGCACCCTGAGGTGTGTTGGCGGCTACCCAGGGTTGGTTCCCGCCTGCGCCCATTGTTCGCAGGATAGGCTCCGGTCCCCCCTGCAACTCCAGCGGTTTCAGATAATAGGAGGATGGATGTTAAAATTATAGTTTAAATATACACATGCATTTACGTAATGCTGGTCATGTTTCTGTCGGGTTGAAATAGTTTGAGATAGCACAAGCTGTTGTGAAAGCAATGAAATTTGTTTGTACATGAAAAATATACTAAATATACTTTACTTCCTGGTCCTAGTTGTTGCAATGCTTATGTCTAAGAGCAGGGGAACCCAATCTTATCCGCAGAGGGCCGGTGTGTATGCGGGTTATCGCTGCAGCACCCTAATTAGATTGCTAATTAGAGGACTGATTGGCTGAAGAGTCCACATACCTGGCTTTGAACAGCCGACCTAAAGGTTACCCCAAAAACCTGCATACACACTGACCCTTTGCAGATAATATTGGGCACCGCTGTCTAAGAGGGTTGTAGTTGCCATATTTAGTATTTGCAACAGGGGGCAGTGTGGACCTACTCCTCATTTTCAGATTTTTTTTCCCAGTCTGACTCTTAAATCTCTGCACTGATGTTCAGTAACTGCTGGCCCAGTCAGAGCTCACGATCTGTAGAGGCGTGGGGGCTAGTGTACCACTGTCAATAAATCTTCATGTAAAAAATTATTTGTTTTTTATATATAATTTTCTTTGCATAATCAATTTTCAGGGATTAAATCTCAGAATAACTTGAAAATTAAAGAATAATGTAACTTCTTTAATGAATCCATCTGTTTTACTGTCTTGCGGTTTAAGTGTTGATTCAAAATGATTATGTGACTCAAAAATGTTTTCTAATATCCATTGTAACTGATTATACTTTCTGTGCTGTTTAGGGGTCATTAGAAAGTATCTCCAAATATGCCAGTAAAATGCACCGTATTCTAATCATTCTAAAAACATTAAACTGAAAACATTACTACAATTAAAATAATTAAATTATCTTTCCAGCAAGATTTCCCCACCTTTCTTTTGGGTGGAATATGTTATTTTGTAGCAAATTTGGGTAAAAGCATTAGAAACAAGTAATATAAGAGATTTTTTTAATGTTAGATTCCCAGACTGAGCTATCGGGCGTTTCTGTACTGGCAGGGCAGCAAAGGTAAAATCTAGCTAGCATTAGCCTGTGCCTGAAAGTGCTCTGGACTGCTAATTAAACACTAAAATAGCTTAAATTAAATGTGTAAGGGAATTTTAACGTCAGTTTTCCTGGGGAAAAGCCCTTGAATAGGATGTGAACTTGACAAATTATTATTAACTAAAAACTACAACTAATTTTCTTCCAAAGCTTGACGCATTCACTGCTGCAGCTTGGAAACGAGGGCAATATCCCAGCTCTGGGCCTCTCTGTTTGCATCCTTGTCTGGTTTACAGCATTCTGGGGCTGTTCTGAGTGAATAACGGAAAATGTCAGGAAGGTCCACAGTTTCTCAAGACCCTGTTTAGAATTTGATCACTGTTACTGCCAAGATGCAGCCAAGGGGGATTCTTTGAGGCCCTCTGAAAGCAGAACGGAGATGGGGATAAGCCCGTCATTGAAGTCAGTGCACAGGCTCTCAGTCTATACCTATCATTATCATCATTCCATGTCATGTGACCTGTCATGTGACCTCCAGCCTCAGACCTGACAAGCTCATGTGGCTTTAGAGGTGTTGAAGGCAAAACCAGCAGGGGGTGTCTTACAGTGTTTGTGGCCTTGATACATGGAAAAAGATGCAAGTGTTTGTAAGCTTTCTGTGCCCACATGCATGTCATGCTTTTTAATTACTTGTTTAGCGCAGGGCACATGTCTTTGTGGAGCTATTTTTCAAATATACACATTTCTTGACACAACCGGATCATTTTAGTAGGTTTTTTATGACGTTTGTGGTATGATTTCTTTCGGATAAAATTCCCTTCTGATATAACAAAAGAGAACAATGCAGCAGTGTCACTCTGCTGTCTAGAGCTCTGTCACCCGAAGGTTAGTGTTACAGTCAACAGGCCAGTGATGCTGCGTGATGTATAGTTATGGAAATGGTTCACCATACTGGGTGACAGTTTTTCTTTTTCCTCTTTTGCTTTATGAATAGCTAGTTTCCCCAAGACCAATAAGAGGAGAGGCCTGAATCGGCAGCACTGAAGTTTCAATAACTGCAACTTATGACAGACTCACTTCAGTGGTTTCACACGCATCACCCTGCCTGCTCTGCTCCCTTCCTACAGGACAAAGGCAAAGACCGAGTGTCAAAATTCGACACGTTGCGCCTCTCCATTGCTGGCATCATTCGCTCCCCGAAGTCGGTTCTGGGCACGTCTTCAGTGAGTGTCTCTCTGCCTGTGAAACTCACTGCTTATACTCGCTTGGACCTGAGCAGCATGCAGTCTTTTTTTTACATGTATTTTATACCAATCAAGCACTATGCCTATTGTTGCCTCACGTGGGCCATTTATTGCATTGCATTTGTTGCAGTATGTCTTCCTAAAAATCCTCTGAAAGTTCTCTATCTGTAATTGACTTGATAAGGTATAAAAAAAGTTTCATTTTGACTAGCCTTCATGGTATCTAATTTTTCATAACGGCATACATTATACTGCGGTATATGGAATTTTGACAGTATTTTCAAAAGTGATGCTATTCCCATATTTTGAAAAGCGATAATTTGCTGAGCGTGGAAGCAATTTATTTTTGTCCCACTCTGTTAATTTTGTTGCCAAGGATTTTAAAAATACTGAGGTATGTCCACAGTACCTTAGCATACTGTATTATCATAATACCAGATAAGCCTAATTTTGAGTTTGCTAGTGTTTTTATTAAAAATGAAAATAAAATTCAGCAGTTATACGTTTCCATTGTGGGATGGCCGAAAGTGAGAGAGCTTGCTGGTAAAGTTTCAGTTTGGCTCTCCGGTGGAGGCAGGTGGGCAGTGAGTGTCCCTGAGCGCCTTGCGTGTGGTGATATCTTCCAGTTCTTTGACGTGATACAGACAAGCGACAAGCCTCTGAGCGAGCAGGAGTGGTATCACGGCGCCATCCCCAGGGTCGAGGCGCAGGAACTCCTGAAGCAGCAGGGTGACTTCCTGGTGCGGGAGAGCCATGGCAAGCCCGGGGAATACGTGCTCTCCGTCTTCTCTGATGCACAGCGGCGCCACTTCATCATCCAGTTTGCTGACGTGAGCATTTTCCCGCCGATATTCCTGTTGCGCCGTGGAAGTTAGGCACTGCCGTTTCCATGGTAACCGACACCAGCATTTCTCAGGCTGGTCCTTGGAGACCTCTAGTCAGTCTACAGACTGTTCAGCAGGGAGCAGGGAGGGAGCAAAACTGTGGACCGTCTGGAGAGTCCCTAAGGACCAGATTGGAAAACACTGACCTAAACCAGTGTGATAAATCACGCAGGTGTTAGATGGTGTACGCTGGACCTTAGCTCTGTTGAGCACACACTTACCTAGTGAAGCAATTAAAATAACGTTAGCTCCTAAGTTAACATTAGGCCGATCTCAGTGTCTCCATACTTAGCTATCCCTAATTAATTATAGCATTTGTTTCCGTTGCCTTTTACGATATATATTAGAAATGCAATTAGGCTAATAAAATACAATAGCCAGGCTAATAAGATACAATGCTAATAAAATCGAGCACTCTCCCCTTCAGCAATACTGTGTGATTCATGAACATCTGCTGTTGAATGATATGCAGGAGCAAGAGAGGTTTGTAAAATGTAGAAATAGTCCTGCTGACACCTGCATTTTCTCCTCCTCCGCAGAATCAGTACCGTTTCGAAGGCACCGGATTCCCCACAATCCCTCAGCTTATAGAACATCATTACACATCCAAGCAAGTCATCACCAAGAAATCGGGCGTGGTCCTCCTGAACCCAGTCATCAAGGTATAACGCTTACATCCATTCCCTGGTTACAGACAGTGGCCTGTGTCTGCATTGCTGCATTATACCACTGAAGTGTGTCATTTTTCAATAATCCATAACGTTAGGGTGTAATTGAAAATGACATTGATATAGTAAATGAGTTCAATGATAGTTTTGCACGGGTATTCACAGTTGAGGACTCTAGTAACTTACCAGTTCTT
>JABFEB020000113.1:2580650-2596676 GCA_019775895.2 Stomatorhinus ivindoensis
CCCCCCCCCCCCCCCCCCCACACACACACACGTTTCAAAACTTGAATAGCGTGTAAAGTCATAGCTAGATGGTCAATAGAACACAAATGCATGTTTTGAGTAGCAGCAGGCACCACCATTGTCTGTAATTTTGGCCACAACATTGTTTGTAATAGCTCAGCATTGTTTATTATTCTTATTTGTTTTTATGTATATATTTAAAACAGGATCCTTAAGCAGTATGATCATCCGAACATCGTGAAGCTGATCGGGGTCTGCACGCAACGGCAGCCAATTTATATTGTCATGGAGCTCGTTCCAGGTACCTCCAGCACACTGTAACCCTCCCCCAAATGAAATGTGCTAATCCCTCGGCAGGTAAGTGAGTAGTAGCAGGGGATGTAATCCAAAGGCGAAGCAGGCCGAGACACAGCGTTAGCATGGAGAGGATGGTGCTGTATAGCTTATTAAACATGAATGTTATTGAAAGAGTATTTGGCTGATTTAATTAGTATAGCACGTTAGCATAATGAGTTTGCTCTCACAAGCCTGCCTGTAAAAATATAATTATGCAGTTGGTACGCATGTGGTACAGTCTAAATGTATTAAATTTAGTCATGCAGGAGGTTTTAAAAGTTGTCAGATTAGTATATGGTCTTCTACATTAAAAAGTCTAATGGCAAATTTTGCACGCATATGTAGTGATGATAAATTCCACATTCTCTCACTAGGGGGCGACTTCCTGTCATTTTTACGTAAGAAGAAGGAAGACTTGAAAACGAAACAGCTGGTGAAGTTCGCTTTAGACGCCGCTGCAGGGATGGCATACCTGGAACTGAAGAACTGCATCCATAGGTATCGTGAGTCATTATAGAGAACTTACCAATGTATTATCTAGCGACCCTCTTTTCAGTTGTTTCTCACAACGTGTAAAGATACAGTACATAGCTGTGACACTGGTATCATTAGCACCACTCGGTAGCCGACTGAGCTAACTGGTTGTGGAAGAAAGTATCCAAGCTAAGCTCGCCTTTTATGACAATTCTGATCATTTGTGCTTGTAGCTTCCAACATAGTCTCCAGGCCCCCTGAAGTGGGTGGTTCAAGTGGGTACAGAAAATTCACGGACTGACTGACTTTCTGACTTGTGTTGGTCTTCAGGTCAACTGCACAGCCTAAACATTTGGGTGGGAGGGGAGGAAGCTGCGTAAGTTAAAAACGGATGGCAAGAATGACAAGCCAATGTGAAAACAGGATATTTTATAGTCTAATTTATGCTGCAGAAAATCTGCTTTGAAGACTCCCAGGGTCACTGTAAATTCTCGCTTTTTCCCTAAATCAATGTCTGATTTTGAAGTTTTGGCATTTGAGGCATTTTTAGGCGTCTCTTCATACAACTACAGAAATGGTCATTTCTTTAGTCTGAAGCATATTAGTGGTCCCTGGCAGGTTGGTAGTTTGACAGGGGCTTTCTGATGACTCACCTGTGCTCACCATCGAGGCGACAGCTTGACGCATTTTAACCTAAAATGCTTTTCGGGTTTTAAGGGCATCAGGTTCAGTTTGGAATGTTCCAGTAACCTTTGGGAATGTTTAATTGAATGTCAGCATGATGGATTTCATCCCATAAGGATATTGAATGTTTTAACATTGTAATGCATGTTTTCGAGCCAAAATTTGGTCTTGAGGTATTTGGGTAAAAGCCAACAGTGAAATGACGGGCAGGGTGTGACCTTGAGATCTTGGTGGTGGTGCCTCTTTAAAAAAAAACCAAAAGTCTGCCCAGATATTCTAAGCAGTGCTTATTTTATAATAGGGAGCTGTGCAGGCATTTAATAGACCAGATGTGAACGTGATGCATCTTTTACTGTCACTGTTATACAGTTGGATAAACACAAGGCCTTGCTTTCTGTCGTGTCTGTCTGTATGTTCTAGAGGTTGGCATTGGGGAGATTTGAGTGCAGCTATATGATCTTAACCCTTTTGATCTTTGGGTTTTGGCTAAATGGTTCATCCATCATCCATTATCTGTCATTGTGGAGCAGAGTACCTTCACACACAAACATACACAGAGTTCATGGTTATAATTAAAGTACCTTGATATGAGCACTGCCCTGTTAAGCCTTAAAGCGGCAGATTTGCTGTGCGATTTTTGCCTTCATCAGCATGAATGACGATATTAAAAGCAGCCACTTGCTCATGTATGAGAGGCATCTGTTTTACATGTCTGTTACCTTTATTTCTCACAAAATAATCTTTCTATAAAGCACAGTGTTGTGATCCAGTTGCTCCGAACAAATCCTCCTAGCGATTTGGTAATAATATTGTGGGTAGAGTATGGGTCAGCGGGTTGGGCTGCTGTGTCTATGATTGGAAGGTCACTGGTTCAAATACCAGGATCGGCAGAGGAATTTCACCGTTGGGCCCCAGAGTGAGGTCCTTAACCTCCAATCGCTCCAGGGACTGTCTGACCCTCCTTTCCAAAAAAAATGCATAGTGCTTTACATCAAAGCATCTGCTCAATAAATAAATACTCAAATTTTGAGCATAGTTTCAAGAAGACCTGTGCACTGTGACCATATGCTTAAAAGTCTTCATTATTAACCTGAAAAAATGCCTTCAGCAGTATGAGCTCCTTCATGAGTCCTGCAGGGTGTTCGCTTCTGTCCTTGCCCTCAGTGGTTGACAGTCCCTCTTTGTCACTTCAAAGTCATTTTTACAGAGCCGAAATTACATTGTGGCCATCGATCTCTCTGCAGGGACCTCGCTGCAAGGAACTGTCTAGTAGGAGACAGCAACCTCCTGAAGATCAGTGATTTTGGGATGTCGAGACAGGAAGATGATGGGATTTACTCGTCGTCCGGCTTAAAGCAGATTCCCATCAAGTGGACTGCGCCTGAGGCGTTAAATTACGGTAATGCCAAGGTTGTAATGTGTTGTTATCATTCAGGTAACATCTGATTGCATCCCACTAGCTAGAGAATTTACAATGTAATTGTAATTGATATGTAATATTATGTTATGTGGTGTTTCAGGTTAGTGAAAATAGGTGTTGGGTAAAGATTTTGGGAGGGAATTCAAGGCAGACATACTGGTTCAGTTCCCATTAACAGCAACAAGAAGGCAAACATAGGAAAGTAAACAATTTACAGATGGGCCCTGGGTTTACGATGATCCTTGTTATGATATTTCGACTTTCAGATGGATATTCCACTCCCATTCTGTTTTTCACTTTCAGTACATTATTCAATAAATTGCATGAGACTTTATTATAAAATAGACTTTGTTAATGATTTTGCCCAACTGTAGGCTAATGTAAGTGTTCTAAGCATGTTTAAGGTAGGCTATAGGCTAGGCTATTATGCCTGTCAGCTTAGGTGTACAGTGCCTTACAATAGGTTTATCAGAACGTAACCCCTTCCTAGTATGGGGAGCATCTGTGTATGTCTATATGCACATGTATCGTTATGCCTGATATGCTAGTTTATCTTTTCAGCCACTAAAACAGTGTGTTCTGATTTGGAGTTATATCTGACACGCATTAAATTTGACGTTATACCTGAAGCTATCGTGTTGCCTGTGAGTAGCTAAACAAATGGGTATCCGGCTGTTTGGGTCGGTAGGGAGATACAGTTCAGAAAGCGATGTCTGGAGCTACGGGATCCTCCTGTGGGAAACATTCAGTTTGGGAGTCTGTCCCTACCCAGGAATGACCAACCAGCAGGCCCGGGAACAGGTGGAGAAGGGTGAGTGCTACCGACCGTGGTGTCTCCAGGTTACCGTCGCTAAAGCACGAGAGATCAGTTCTGTGATCGCGGCCAATGTTACGGTCATCTTATAGGTAACATTTTACTTGAAGGGACAAAAAATATAGCATTATACTGTTACTCATGTATTAATTAAGCACAAACTAAGTCTTTGCATACTGATCTCATGTTCCTTCATCATTAATGAATCATGACACGTTTTATCTCAATAAGTTTTTATATCTAATTCTCCAAACATTTGTGAGCTACTGAAGGAACAAGTAATGAGGAACACAAGTGAAATGCTGATCCCATGTTTGTTCGTCATTAAATTGTGATACATCTTTCATCTCAATTAGCATCTATATTTATTCATAATTTGTACTTTGGTAGTAACTGAGTTATTACAAAATGTTTGTGCCCCATCAAGTAAAGTGTTACCCATTATATATTTTATACCAGCCTAAAGTTTAAATCTAAAAGCAATCTTCCATTAGTTTTAAACGTAAAGCAAACAGCACTTTGGAAAGAAAAGAAACATTTTTCTAAACACATGAGGATCTTCACTTTCGCTTTTTTCTGCAATTATTATTCTCTTCCAAAGAATGATTGCACACATTTTGAGAATTAACCTGGGATTTCACTGCAGAAGTCGGGTAGACTATCTTGTCTCCTGCAATTAAGCAGTTTACTTGCTTGTGTCTATTACAAACAAACAACTGTGACCACAGTGACCCTGACATGATGAATAATTCATCCCACTTTGAAAACTTTCTGAGGAGAAAACGCTGCCATTTTAGGTGACATTTAAGGCCCCGTACGCATGGTGAGCGCGTGCCAGGTGACGGTGACACTGTGTGTCTGCTCCCGCAGGTTACCGGATGTCCTGTCCTCAGAAATGCCCTGAGGAGGTCTACAAAATCATGCAGAGATGCTGGGAATACAAACCGGAGAACCGGCCCAAGTTCGCCGACATACAGAAAGAACTGGCCGCCATAAAGAAGAAGTAGGAGCAGGCTAATGGGTGATAGCAGACGGCTAGGAGCTCACCCCCCACCCCCTGCATCCTCGTACCCATGGCCACGACTCTGTGCCATCGAATGGTCAGCCAAGAGCCACGTCATGTCTGAACTGCAGCCCACGTGTCTGCTTTCCTGTCAGAGCGCAGAGGGGATCCCACTCATCATACTGCCAAATATCCCAGAATTCCTTGCAGATTTCCCTTCCTTTAGCTCTTCAGACTATAAGTACTTTTACCAAATCCTGAAGCGTACCACCTGCCAGCAGCGACACCCCCTAGTGGCAGGGCCTCACTCATATCTCTCGGTAGATCCGTGTCATTCCCGCCACATTACGTACAACTGATCTCTGCATCTCCCATCAAGAGGGTTTGCTGAAACACTGATCAGTCCATGGTCTAGCTGCTTCATCCCCCCCCCCCCCCATCTCTCACCGGAGAAGCCCCGTGACAGCAATCCTTTACATTCAGGTTTCTTGAATCCACGGCAGTCTTGTGTGTGTGTTTGGCTCCACGGTGTCATGTTTAAAAAAAAAAACTATCAGCTTTCATGCAACTAAGTTATTGCAGCACATGAAAGCATCCGAGAAAAGACTCTGAAGAAAGAAAAAAGGAGAAGGGTGTCTGAGGCTCGTCTGCTCTGATGCAAATCAAAATGTGCTCTGATGTCTTTTATGGTGGGAAGAATTAGTTACAGTTTACATTTTTGGACTTGTATGGTGCACAGTCAGGACTGTGGAATCCTGAAAAAATGTCAATTTTTCAAGAGTGATATAAAAAGTGATACGTTTGAGGATTGGCCGAAATGTGAATATCCATGAGACACAGTTACTGACAAAAAAGAAAATAATCCGAAGAAACACAAGGTGAAACTAACAACTCAGACAGGCTTGCTGCTGTGATATGTCTGTTAGAAGAGATCATTTGTATTTTAAAATATGTTACGGTAGCTGAGGAGACATGTCTTGATTTTGGTTTATGTACATTCCAGCTGTGAAGGTAACAGCATAACTATTTTGCCAGCCTGTCTCAGCTTTAAACAGCTCCCTCACGGACAGTGTTTCCCCTATATGTTTTGTACACCTCATCCTACTCTGACATTATATGCAAATGTTGTATCCCACCCTGCTGTAAATAGAAAACGTGTCTTGTCTGGCCGATTTAATGATTGTAAACGTTTCTTGGATCGGTGGCTCGTGGGAATTTTACTTGCTCAAAACTCTTCTGAGAGCAGAAGGAACTGGTTCAGAGAGAGAACCATTTAGATTATACATGAGGTTGGTCCAAGCAACTAAAGGAGACAGGATCAAGACATCTGATTGGTTTGTTCCTACCTCTTCTAGTTTCTTGGACCCACCTACTGTAGAATCTGATTGGTTACCGCCCTGGACCAATCATTTTTGTGTAAGTAAAACTCCAATGAGTGTTTAGTTGGCACGTCAATCATCGTCATCATTTAGGAGATGTTTTACTTTCCCCTGATGCATGCAGCTTGAAAGGACAAGAGTTGACTTTTGTAGGGTGATTAAACAATACTTCTAATTTAATTAATTAGCTTTACATGGACTGAGTCCTAATGTCCAACACATTTGCCATACAACCTGCAGCTATTAAAAGCCATTTGATTTAATGTCTTTCTTTCAGATGCAGGACTGTGGAAAACACAAACCAAAAAAAGGTTTCACTTACATGGGTCTCAAGACCAGTGGGTGACCCAGGGCTGAAATTTGACTGTAAACGTTTCTCCTGTATGTAGATTGTATGCTGAAATAAAAGCGCAAACCAGTGAGGTCGACCTGTGATGGATCTTTAGTGGAATTAACCCAGAAATAGTTTCTTTCCCAACTATTAGGCTCGGAGTATAATGGAAAGTTTGCGAGTCAGAGCAGACAGACATTTTAGCCATACAATATATCAACATGGATACAGGAATGACCTCAGCTACCAGGGAAATGTTGCATTAAAGTCAGTGATTTAATAACAATCCATTGTGTCTGTGTGCTAACAGAGCATTTTACTGTTACCGCCACACGTTTCATAAGTCAGGGGTCAATGACATTTTACAGCCAATATAAATATTTGTATATGTGTAAACCTGATAGATCCTGTAGTTTGTTTTAAATATGTAGGTTAAATGTTATCCTAATAGATTTCTGTCATGTTTCAGCTCTTTTTTTTACTATGGGTTTTCTTTTTAAAAAGCCCAAAAAAATCAGATGGTGACATCAACAAGGACTGTAATAAAGGATGTAGTGAGATGAAGTGAATGAAGAGTGACTTGTCTGCAGTGTAATGTTTGACATACTGTCTCAGCATACTGAATGTAAGCACTTTTACAGTACCTGTACCCTTTGACTAATTTATCACAGCCAAATACATACTAATTACATTGGGAGTGCCATTAAACAATAAAAGAATCTAACCAGTACAGCATTTATGTCTACAGTTGTATACGGAAATGCTGTGCTCTTTTCTTCTACGGTTGTTGTGAGCACAAGAAGGGCATGAAACCGTTATCTTTTACTTGCAACGATCCCGTCAAATGGACCTTGTCCAGTGAATGCATTGCTGACTGGCTGTGCTGTTTAACATACAATGTTTTTTCAGACAAATGTAGGTGTTTTTTTTTTATTGCATTATTTATTTTGGAATAAAATGGTGGTTACCAATGTTAATTGGATCTAACAGGTGAAATGTCTTACAGTAGATAGGAATTTGCACAAGGATGCCATGAATTGGGATAGTCACAACTGGTCTGACATATCTCTGCTGGCTTCTGGGTGATGATTGAGTTTTTTAAATAATGGCATTGTAAGGCTCTCTGTAAAACGTTAGAGTTGTCAGATTGCTTTAGAGTTTATAGCGCATTTTCTTTTTAGTAAGATGGTGCTTTGCTCAGTCATTCAAATCAAAGCACTACTGCTTGTAGCAGAAATGCTTTTACTGCTTTACAAAAGTCACCTTTCACTTATCCTCTTTATGTAATATATCTTTCACACCAGTAAAATAAATATATAACTACTGTTATATATGTTTTCTAAATTCTTCATCAGCTACATTGTCTGGATTGTTCTGATAATGATTTTATTCTACTCATTCCGCTGATAGCCACTAATCCGATTCAGTCTACTCCAAATTACTTTTGTTCATACTGTACCAGGATTGATATGGATAAATATGCAGCTGGCACTGCTTCATTTTCTTGCCATTCCATGCAATATTATCACGGCATGTATGGTAATCTTACCAAATAAGTCTTGTCATTGATTTTAGACTTGGAGGCCTTTCTTACTTTATTTTATATGGAGAATCATTAATGCTTAAGCAGCTCTTAATTCCTCCTCCTGTAACTTGTCAAAGTTTTATTTGACAAGCGTAGCATGTATGCACTTACAGACCTGTGGCATCTCCCCCCAACCCCCCCGGGAGACTGCAAAGAGAATACAGGCTGTTGTTTTGCTGTGAAAATTGGATGGTTGTAATAAATAGGTCTGTTATCTTTTGCATAGTACTGAATAAGTCGTGACTCCTGAATTCACTGTAATAGAGACCCATCAGGGTCCCACGAAGCTGTGTTGAGATCTACTGTGTTAAGTTCAAGATTATTAAGTACTTACTTTAGAACCCGTTGCC
The DNA here is from genome assembly GCA_019775895.2 of Stomatorhinus ivindoensis. Lineage (NCBI taxonomy): Eukaryota > Metazoa > Chordata > Actinopteri > Osteoglossiformes > Mormyridae > Stomatorhinus > Stomatorhinus ivindoensis. The sequence continues at coordinate 2,589,027 of JABFEB020000113.1, forward strand.
AAATAATTTAAAGAAAAGCTAGGTACAGAGACCCTTTCATGTAAGAGTGCACTTTTTACAGGCCTTCAGTTATATCTCGTATTTTATGGTGAGGAAGATTTTCAGAAAAATATCCTGGAAACTGACCTGTCAGCATAAAACATTTCACCTTTTTGTGGGGGGGAAATTATCAGCGAAAAATTTCTCACCTGTTCTGTGAGTTTCTTCATTGTTAACGTTTGAACTGCAGAACGGGGTCTCATTTCACACCTTTATCCCCACGGGCACATCTAGCATCTGTTGCTTGGTCCAGCAGCCGAAGGCACGGCGCCTGTGTGTGATGCGCATATCGAGTAGATGGTTCCGGGCTGGGGGGCCTTGCGGGGGAAGGTGTTTAGAGGAAAATAGCATGGAAACCTGCTTCTTGTGTTGTATTCGGGAGGTGTTTCTTTCTGTTGAGCTCTCTCTTGGGTCTACTTCCCTACTGTAGTACACCTCCGATTTAAAGAGAACAAAACACTGTTGATTTAAGTGCAATGCATGGGTATTTTTTTAAGATATCCAGATGGTAAAACATAATATCACCTGGGACATTGTAGGAATAATGTACTTAATTACCCTTTTTTTAATTTATCTGGTGCCTGTGTGTAATGTCCCTTAAGCTTATGTTTTCTTTAATCATCATGCAGATTCATTCTAAGGGTTCTTCTTGTAGCCATACTATTCCTTTTTTTTCTTGGGGGAAATTGATGGTTGGGAAAATGTACATATGTTTATTTGATATGGTTTTCCTTCCTAAAACAAGGTCCCTACACCAGCTGAATCTGAATGTCCTTTAATATCTTTTCCCAACATTCTTGGCAAAAAAAATAAAAAATCTAACCTGACTGCTTTGTACATTGTACAAATGTCGGCCTATTACGGTTTGTGGAAATATGAAGCCAGCAACTAATTTTGTTGTTTGGGTCCAGAGCCACAACAGTATTTATAAGAATACTTTAACTGTTAATGTCACTGATATAACAAACTGGTTTTGGCCACTAAGGGTAAGCATGCATCAGAGGAGTGTCTGCATTACGTTTGTCATGCACACTACCGCTTCTCAGGATAATGAGCCATGTTGGTGATGAGGCAGTCACTGCAGTTACGTAGCTTTCATTTAAGGTAGTTGACACGTGTTTTACCGCCATTTGATGTTGCCCAATGATGACGTATGACCATATTATCACTTAGAGACTAACATTTGTTAACAAGACTTGTCACCTTGGTTCACAAACACCAACTTACTGTTATTTAGCATTAGTTTCCAGAAATAAAAGCACAACTTAATTTGATGCAGATAATTCCAAGATTATACTGACACTCTTTCCATTCCATGTTACAATTCACTTACACTTCACTGTTAAACATTGCTGCCTTCTTAAAAATGTATTTGTATAAAATATATACTGAAGCTATTTTCAGATGTCATTTTTCTTAAATACTAATCGTTTCAAAAAGAACACTAATATGCTTTTAACACCCTTTTCTAGTGCTGTCAAATTTCCTGCTCATTTTCTCCAAAGTGATGTATAATTGAATGGGCAGTCAAAGTAAAGAATATTTGACATGCACATCCTGGCTCTAGTTGGATGAATGAGAGGCACAATCACTTTTGGGAATATTATTTATTCTTATTGGTTTTGCTGAGATTTGATGCTGTATTTCAGTCCCTTTTAAAATTCAAATCTGATACAGACATCTGATATCACCTGCCTGTGAGTGAAAACAATTGTGGACAATATCAGAAAAAACTAATGAAATATCACGATCTTTCAGTTTTAACATTTCCCAGATTCTATTCATAACCTTTTGTATTACTTTGTACAATTTCTCTTGTTAACCTATTAAAGTATTTGCCACTATTTGTGATGTCATGTTTCAGTAACCAAACAGTAGTTACTGCTAAATCTTTTAATGAATTTCATATGTGATTGTGTATTTGAAACAGAATTTAACTACAGAAATACATATAGCTATTGGCAGTAATAGTACAATTTGCATGTAAAAACCATACATGAAATTAAGTACCTCAATGCCAGACCCCTTACACAAATAGTGTATCACTATAATTCACTTACTGTAATATACACGCTGTGATTCTACACAGTGGTAAACATATTGAGCCTTAATTTTAATTTAGCAATACAATTTAATTAGGACCAAAGGTTTTAATGAGCATGAGGGTAAATATTTAAAGGAAACCATCTGTATTTTGACAAAAATACTAGCTTTGTTCCATTTATTAATGTTCAAGTTCAGGAAACAGGCTGTGGAAATGACTAAAATTAACTGGTCATGCTTATTTGTAGGAAATGAGAACATTTGCAGTTACTGAAAAAAAAAAAATACACCAGACGCTTACTGCAGTTGTAGACTAGTTCTTAATGAGTATGCATTAAACACAGATATGGCTTAAGAGTTAACATTTTGAAATGCAAGACTCTTAAAACACACTGTACAAGCCATGCTCCTGACAAAGAGGCAGATAGGCTTGCATTTGTTTTTATTCCACTGCTTAGCACTTTACAAATTATATACAACCCCCAAGTGCTAAGACCACAAGAAACCAGTCCTCCTTGTTCAGGCCTATTTCTTGTGACGTTTTTATGAAACGAGTCAAAGGCAAGCGTGTGTGCAGCCAGGCATTGCCTAAAAACAGCACAATACACTACGGTGGAGCTGAGCCGAAATCTAGAACAGAACCATATCCAGGGTATTGATTAACGGTTACTGTAAAAACCGTAATAGGAGTCACACACAGCTTCATAAGTTTGATCTGTTGTATCTTCAACTGCAAGTCTTAAGATAATACTGGAGGAAGCTTGGGGGTGTTCAGCCATCACGTGTGGCATGTTTGTCTTCCAGCGGAAGCACGCTTTCCCCAAACGAGTCCTTGGTCAGACAGTCACTTCACTACACACTCCCACACCAGACGAATCTACAGTACAGCCACCAGATGGCAAAACTGATCCAACAACATAAAAGTGTATTCTTGCCCCACACTGGCCAGAAATAATCTAAAGCCTTCATTTCACACTGAAGACAGAATCACTTCGTAAATTAGTAGAATAATGTTACATAATAAGCAGTGCACTGGTCTACAGACAGTTTAGCACGTTAAATACAGAGTGGTTGGTCTGAACCTACTGTGTAGTTCAGGGCAGTAGAATCAGTTTAAGCTTATTTTTCACATTTGTATGACATTGATACAATTTTGGAAGAATGTCTACAGTATGTTCAATTTTCTCTATAAAAATAAAATCTGTGCAGGCTGAATTCGTTTGGGTTCTCTAAAAAAGGATGTGTCCCTGTTTCTTTGTTAACATCAGTCTCAGTAATTCACAGAAGGCAGCAATTCTTTTGTGTTCTTTCACTTAACGAGCAGAAGTAGCTGAGAATGGGTCTTTCATCGCGTCCCTGCCGTGCTGTGGTCCGATGGCGGCGCCTCCTGATCAGACACGAAGGATGTTTGGACCAGAGCTGCTGGAGGCCCAGGCGTCAGGACGTGCCGACACACAGGGCAAGTTCCCGACTAGGAGAAGACAGGGCAAAGGTCCAACTCAGCAGCCAAAGCCAGCATATCACCTGGAAGCTTCTGCGCCATCAACAGTCACTTTGCCTCTGAATATTTAAACATTGTGTAATGCCATCATTCTTTATACAATGGCCCACAAATGAAGGTCTGTGATATTCAAGGCAATACTTCATCAGTCAGATGATTATAAGCCTACAATTGAGACATAATATGGTCACCTAAGGGCTAAATATTCAGAGGAGCTTACTAACCAAAAATGGCTTTAAAATCATCTTGCATACCATGTTGAACTCATTATAAAAGGTCTGAGCAATTAACATACCGAGGAGTCCATGTTTATAAAATCGTCTGAAGGCTTATCGTAGTCAGGGTCACAGAGCGTATATAGGCAGTGTTTTCCCCCAATGCATATCATCATGATAATGAAAATGCACACAGACCCCTCCTCCCTCCACACATTGACAGTAGAGTGACGTAATTATGCAGGAAAGAGGCTGAAGTTGCGGCTGTCTGCTGCTGAAAGACCTGATATCACGCCAAACAGGCAAGCAGCATGAACACACAGCTGGACAGGAACGCGCCGGGTGAAGGAGATGCCATACCTTCTGCAGCCACAGCGTCACGCACCTCCGGTGAAACGCGTGGCGGCACGGCAGCTCCGTCACAATCTCATCTTTGATGTACTCCATGCAGCAGATGGCACAGCACTGCTCTTTTCCTGTAGGGGAGGCGATCTGACGTGAGTGAAATCAGGCCCCGCGGGTGTAATGGCGCTGTGTCAATGTATAGCCGTAGGGCAGGCCGACATCCAGCCGCCATTGGGGCAACCCAGGAAAGGGGCCCCAGGTGAGGGCGGTTGTGTGGGAGCCTGATAGAAGGTTATACTGAACCATTATTATACATTGTGATCCATGACATGTCAGTCATTGGTATCATCCAAAGCTCCCCATTACTTACTATCAAGGGAATGTCAAACATGATTTATGCTGTGGAAGTTTTAAAACACCACCACCACCAACACCTACGAACACGACGGTCAGTTTCTCCAATGTACATTCAGGTATGGCTGACATCCAACTGTTTCCCACAGCATGGAGACGGGGACTCGCACTGCGGTCCGGCAGAGACCCACCGTGACAGTCCTCCATCACAGTGATGGGGGGCAGGCAGTCGATGACATCTTCACTGGCGGGTGGGTGAGCAGGCTCCACGTCCATCGCCAGCGACTCCAGGTGCGCCAAAGCCACCTTTGGAAGGAGCCAAGGCATTTACATACATACAGGACCTTAGATGCACCCTTGTTTGTCTTTCCAGAGGGAGAACTTCAATGGACATTAAAAGCAGTTCAGCCTGCTCTATGTCAACATTAATATATTTTGAAAACCAGAGGCACTCGTTTTGTAATTAACTGACCATAAAATAACAGATGTTGGCCTGTCCTATTTACCTCTTAAGAATTATTTGCAGAAAGACTGAAGCATCAGAATGTCTAATGCTGTTTACCATTAGGAGCTCTTATTATGAGTGCCTTCTTTCAGTGTTGCGCTATTCTAATGGGCTCTGACTATCCCGCCTGCCTCCCCCCCAGGCGACCTGTACCTCCATGGCCTGTGCCAGCCGCTCCTCCAGAGCCATGTATGTCAGCAGCTGTGGATCCACGAAGGAGATGGCCTGCGCCATGCCAAAGCCATCCCCTAGGTCATCGAGCCGCCTGCAGTCAAAATGCCCGGCTCATGTACATCATAAAGTTAAAGCCAATGGGTAAACCATTAACCAGAGAGTAACTATACTAACCCAGTACACTAACCCAGAAAAACAGCCAGGATGGAGGACTTTGGAGGGAGTAGAACAGCCCATTAAACATGGAAATCAGTCTGGCAAAAAACAAGCCCAAAAAGAGGAATTCCCATACATTTAAATAAAATAAACTTGTTCTTTGCTAGTTTTGATTCACCCTTGTTCAGTTTTTTTCCCCCCAATAGATCTTCCAGCTAGGGGCGGCGCAGTGGTTAACACTGTTGCCTCACACCTCTGGGACCTGGGTTTGAGTCTCTGCCTGGGTCACATGTGTGTGGAGTTTGCATGTTCTCCCTGTGTCATTGTGGGGTTTCCTTGGGGTATTCCGGTTTCCCCCCACGGTCCAAAGCCATGCTGAGGCTAATTGAAGTTGCTAAATTGCCCGTAGGTGTGCCTGTGTGTGTGAATGGTGTGTGGATGTGCCCTGCGATGGGCTGGCCCCCCATCCAGGGTTGTTCCCAGCCTCGTGCCCATTGCTTACGGGATAGGCTCCGGACCCCCCGCGACCCAGTAGGATAAGTGGGTTTAGAAAATGGATGGATGGATCTTCCAGCTATAGTCTCCTCCAAGTACTTCCATTCCCACCAGAATTGTGATCAGAGGAAGTGCTATGTCAGTGCCCCCTCAACAGGTGGCACCCTAGGCGGCTGCCTGTATCGTCTAATCAGCTGACCAGCACCACCCACAGTTTGCTCCAAGCCACGCAGCAAGCTATTTCCCAATCATTGTAATTTTTATCTCCAAAAAAAAGAAAAGCATTTCAACCATTAAACAAAAGAAATCTAAGTATAGTAACAAGACCATAAAATTGTTTCCAGTGAGCGAATGATAAAATTTTTATCTATTCTTCCATATATCGCCCCACACGGAAGCAAAATGTGATGAACTGAACTTGCTTCTCTAGGCATAAATGTCACAGCACTAATTTAATGGGGTGGACTTCACAGCTTACAGCTGGTCTTCAGCAATTCATTTTCTTGATGGCAAAGTTTCTAATGCAGGACAGAATGGGCTATGAGATCAACTTGTAATGTCTGAGCGATTCCAGATGGTTTTCCGCTGCTGTCCTGGCCTCGGGGACGCCAACCCAGGAGGCTTCCAGAAAAACGCCCACGTATTTCAAACAAGTAGGACTCTCAGTAGAGTCATTGATGCATCACTGCGCACAGAAAGCAGCTTGCACTGGGCCTTTGTCCTCTTCAGGGGACACACCGACTCATTTTAGCACATTAATGTAAAAGCAACTTTTATATTTGCCCCTACAGAGGCTCATTAATTTTGCCTTTTAGCTTAAGTGGGAACACTACAGTAAGTGCCGCCTGTTCAATCAAATTGTCGGCCTTCGGGTGTGAATTTCAAGCCTGGCTGACCACCAGGTCCAGCAAGCAAGATAGGGTGGAGAGGGCACCCCAGCCAATTTATGGATTTGTTTACTTTGACCTCTCCATACATGTCTGACCAGCAAAAGTTTATACAGGAAAGTTGGAGATTAATTCCTATGTGAATGGACACATTAGTGCTATAATAAAATTTATCTCCAGAATGCATTTCCTTACACTGAATGCTAGGAACTTGAGGTTTGAGGGCCCATAGTCGACGACAAACAGTTACTACACTAAATAATAAATTTGTTCCTTATTTGGGAGATGTTTAGTTCTGCTAACCAGCTAGCTGCAATCTTTTGATGCTTCTCATAAGCCATTTAATTTATTTCTGAAATGTTTATTGAGTGTGACTTTTTGAATGGGGCCCCAGAAACCACAAACCGGGCCCCAGTACACACGTTATAGGCAAGGGATTCCTCTCAGCTGTATAAATCACAGACCTCCACTCCGCGTCCAGATCCTCGCTCACACTGGAGTCATCCTCCAAGTTGTTGTTCCCGTCGAGCATAAAGAGCCCCGGATGAACAAAGCGGCTGGGGGCGTCGGCCTCCTCGTCGCTGCTGCTACTGCTGCTGCTGCTTGCTGCCCCATCGTGGTAAGGAGGCCAGGGGAGCTCGCCTTCCTCCAGTGCTGATTGGTCCCTGCAGAATGTCACATGATCCCATTAAAACACCAAGGCATCCCTTAGATGACTAGACCGTAAAGGTGCATCCGTGCCAGAAACTCAAATACCCAGACATAATTATGCTTATTATGCTAATAAAGAAAAAAAGCAAAATATGCTGCTGGTCTCCCACCAAGCTATGGAATAAGCTGTGAATAACAGGCCCTGCTGTTAGAACGACTCACTGAAGCAGCATTACCTGTGAGCATAAGCAAAAGAATGTCAATTCTGCGGGCGCCGGTGGGGGG
>JABFEB020000113.1:2596686-2626343 GCA_019775895.2 Stomatorhinus ivindoensis
CCCCCCCCCCCCCCCCCCCCCCCCCACCCACGGCGAGACAAGACTCAACTCCGGCACATCATCCAAGCTGCTGCCATCACTCTGGCCCTCTGGCTCGGACTCGAAGCCTGGCAGCGTCTCCCAGCTCTCATTCGCCGAGGAGGACTCCTTCTCAGCGCTGGAGGCAGATGTCCAGGAGCCCGAGAGCTCCCCCTCGCTGCACTGGGAGCTGCCACATTGACACAGGGAAGCGTGCTCCGCAATTTGGAAAGGGGCAGGCGAAACCGCGGCGCTATGCAAGCAAACGTGGTGATGGCGACCACATATAAACCAGTACTTGAAGGTCCTCCACCCTCGCCAGTACAGAACAGGTAGCACCACAATGGATATTTGCTGTACTTTTACTTTTTGAGACAATATTTGTGTTGTAGTTATGAAGTTGAAAGCTGCTAATGTGAATATAAAGTCCCGATCAGGTACAGTTAATTTCTTAAATGTGCACCTTAATGGATATTTATCTTATTTACTTGACAGAATATTTCATGTACTTAAGTATATTTTACAGCAAAATTGATACTTTAAGAAAGACAGTCATACTTTGTTCAATAAGCTACTGTTTAATGAAAAAAGAAAAGACTGGCCTCCAGAAACAGGCAACAACAATGAGAACAAAACCTCCATCAACAGCAACACGAATCTGCCGCTTCATCAATGCTCCCCTTCTACACCCATCTGCTCAGCTAAAATACATGCATGTTGTCTCTCAAAAAAGCCATAAGCCAGAGTAACAGCATCAACCCAAGTCATGGCTGTGCGGAGAATACAGCATGATTTCACTACCGCATCTCACCACACACACGGCGGAAGAGGCCAGAATCAGCATGTAAACACTGTACCTGTCATCTTCCTTCCGGAAGGCACCCTGCTTGTCGCCATAATCCTCCAGATATTCCCAGAGGTCGTCCTTGTCTGTCCCACCTGACGCATCTGCCACTGCCCTCTGCCACATGCCACTCTGGGTGCCAGCAGTCTGAGGATCGTAAACAGGGACGTTTTCTGGGCTTTCCTTCGGCGGCATGGACCCACACCCGGCCTCCCCTCCTAGTGGGATCCTCCTCCTCTCCTTTGAATTCTCGTCAGTCTGCTTGCGGATCTTTGGCCGGACCACCATCTCTGTGGGGGTCATCTCTGGGTCACAGTCAACTGGGGACCCACATGTCTCTGTGTTCACCAGAACAGCAGCCCAAGAGTCCCTGTGCTCATCTGCTGAGATTCTACTCTGAAAACTGGGTGGGTCCTGACAGAGGAACTCAGCATCTCTCTGGAAGGCCCCATGCCTGGGCGATGGCCTCCTGCCCCCCCATGAGGGAGCTTGCTGAGCAGAATGCAAAGCTCTAGGTTGGTCAAACTCTTTATCCAGCTCTTTCAGTGGCAGGTCTGAGCCAGCCTCCTCATCACTGTCACTACTGTGTGCCTTGTGAGCGTCACTGGGTGCGGGCCACCCACGGGCATCCAAGATCTCCCCCAGTTTCGGCAACGGCATGGGCTCACAGTCCCCGCCTCGGCCACGTGGCGGCGCACCACAGCCAGCCCACTTCATCTTAAACACGTCTCCCTTTGCATCTTCTTCCGGGTGAACGGAATTAGGGCTCACCGGGAAGATTGCCTGCAGCACGGATGAGATGCTCCCCTTTGAAGCTAAAACGGGAACAGAGAGCGTCAGTTTAATTCACTTCAAAACTGAGCTTCAAACAGCACATATAAAACTCACTTATTGCAATACTCATTTCCGTGCTGAAAAATGCTTCAGACATATAAATTTACTACAATCTCAATTAAGAACAAGATGTACTGTAATCAATATTTACATATCAATGGAAGCACCAAACCTTCATTTCAAAGAATATTACACAGGCATGTAATAGCCCGAAATTTAAAGCTTAAGAATCATTCTCAAGTTTCAGTTAAAATTTTACCATAACTTAAGTTAGAATGCAGTCATTGTGGAATTTGTTTATGCAGCTAAAATCAGCACTGCATTCAACATGGGATGTTATTTCAATAACACAATTTTAAAGCCTCTCGTTTACCAAACCCTGCAATCATGCTGCACTTTTAATACATCACAACAGACAAGCAGCATTCAAAGATTCACACCGAGTAATGCCCATTACTAAAGGCATATTTTTGGGATCTCATCTTACATTAAACTTCAAAGTATTAAATATGCCTCCAAATAATACACAGGCATCTGTCAATTATTAATGGATAGATTAGCCTCCTACAAACAACATGTCAGAGGACACCTCACTGCAGCGTGCTGCTTCTGCCATCTCTGACTACATATCCACCAGCTTCCGAGGACACACACCTCAATATTTCACATGCAACTTTTCAATGCCAATTTTTTTAACAAGGACAAGCAAAAGAAGGGAGAAAAGGATGAGGTCACTTAATTTAAGCGTCAATCCCTCTAACACCTTCACTCTACAGACCTTATATGTATCGATGGTGCAGGTGGTTTATGAAATGGGCTAATTCATGAAATCTGCTCTTAAATCAGTCAATAGGGCTGCGAAAGGTAACTAGCAGTTTTCGGGATCTCAGTCAGGACTAGGAACTGACAGTATATAATCAAGAAAATTCCACACCCACATGCAGGGACTGCAAACTCCGAATAGTTATTAATACTGAGTACTGTTACCATACTTATTTCATAATATTTATTTATAGGTGCTGGACAATTTGTATAAAATGCATTAACATTACATTAAAAAGAAAATGCACACACATTCTTTTGTATGCCATTTTAAAATAATGAAACTAGAAATTATACTAAAGGTACATTATTTGGCAAACGCTTCAATGGCCAATAATTGAGCATTAATGAAAGAAAACATACGATTAACCTGTGACTATATTGTATTCATACGCTTCATACGTTGCGAATGATGTCCACTGATGCCAAGTGGGATTCCGGGTTGTCGGCAGAGCGAGCAGTAACAATAAAAATGGTGTAGCTGTAAATCCGATACGGGCGACGAGGACGCACTTAGCGGGTTCCCTCCGCGGACCAGGTCCATTTCCATGCCCTGCCAGGCTGAGGGCCCGTCTGTCAGCTCTGCCTGCCGCCGTGCCTGGGTGGGCCTGAAGCTGACGTACGCGTGTCTCCTGCCGTAGCGCCTCCCGGTGATTGTCTGATACCCGCCGGCGGGTTTGGGCCAAGTGGACTTGCCGGCTTCCTGACCCATTTCTGGAACAGAAACAAAAAGAAATTAATGGTTATCCGTTCAAATTTCAGGGTCAGCAGAGAGATTTCATGGAGGGCAAATCAATTTTACTGTTGGGCCCTTGAGCGAGGCCCTTAACTGGCTCACCCTGCTTTCTCAAAAAAAAAGTGATACTTTGGATAGAAGTGTCTCCTAAATGAAAATGTTAAATGCATAATTTCGTCATCTAATGTTAACAAAGTGAAGGCTTTTGTTTGATTAAAAACGAGTGGATAGTCATGTATACAAGTTTACATGTAATGTTAACACGTCATGCATATGTTGTTTGGTCAGAACAACTGAATATTGCTATTGATCATGGAGGACAGGCGAAAGGAATTTCCCCGCGGCGATCAATAAAAGTGTATTATTATTTCAATTTAAAACCACATATGGACAAATTCTAACAAACTGGACCGATTCTACGCTGCTATTGAATGGTTTGTAATTTAAGCATCTAAATATCCACTTGTATAAGGAAAGTAATGACATTGTTGACTTCCAGCTATTTCAAACTGCAATATTAGATAGTATCTTAGTTCAAACAAACAACTAAAAAGAGAATTGAACACTGCATCTGAATAACCAGCCTAATTCAATAACCGACATGGTACAAACTAAATTCCATTCAAATTAAGCGATTTGTACTTAAGCTTAAGTTACTTGGTTATACATTAGTAGCCGTGTTAATGTTCTTAATCAAGTTTTTGTACAGCTATGAAATTCCACTAAAATTATTCCCATTTTACAGGAGTCTTTTTTACTATGTCACGCACTTACACATAGAACAAAAATTAATTTAACCCAAAAACTGACCAGGAAGTTGCAACATTTACAGCGGAGAATAGAAAAAAGGAAGGTAAAGTAAGGTAAAGTACTTCATCTGACGCTGCAAATGAGGCCTGATAAGGACGAAGCGATGTTGAGATCCATCTGTCTGCAATTAACTAGGAAACAATACAGTCAGAGATGTGATCCTGGCACGCATAATACATGCCATTTATTGCAGGTACAGAAATAACATTTAAAAATAGACACTTTTACCTAACTGGAAATCCTCATAGCGTTTTCCTTTCAGCAGCAGACAGCAGCTTTCCGGGTACACTACTCCGACCTCATCGGTCTCCGTCATAGGCTTACAAACAAATCACATGACATGTCTCCACCAATCGCTGTACGTCGGCGGTAGGCCACATGACTTTGGTTCTTAAAAGAGAGGCAGGGCATCTCGCTAATGTGTCGTTCAATATGTCGGACCGAAGAAGTACGTGTAAGGGAAAGTGTAAAGGAAAGTGAAAGGGAAGTAATAGATCTAAGCCAAAGTTCTATTCTTTGATGGAAGACATCAGTGTAACTAAAAATTATTAAATAAGATATAACGAGTCTTTCCATGTCAATTTTCCTGTAATGCTATTTTAAAACTAACCCATACTACCTTGTTCGAAAAGGACATTCATGTATTTTTTTTAACTCCAAGTCAAAAATGATTTTAGTCAGTTTTGCAAAAAACGCATCAAGTGTTCTAAGGTGTCAATTTAAAAGCATGGTTCCTGTTTCAAATAATTAATCTGACCCAATCAACAATAATATCCAAGCAGAAGTAAATACAGCCCGTACTTGTTTTAACTATTTACATTCTACAAACATAATAAAATGTTAACTAAAAAAAAGATTTTAGAAAAACGTAAGCAGAGCATAAAGAAATACTGAAAGAACACTGTACTTAAATGGAAATGAAGCTTTATATACATGTGTAATTCATGTATCTTACATGCTGAACTGCAGAACATATAAGTATCATGGTGAGAACTACACCCTTAGTCAGAAATGGAATTGAGAGCAGAAAATGCCATCAGTCTTTTTCCGATGTTTATAATAACAATAATGGAGACTAATATTAGAATCAGGGAATGATTGCTGCTCTTCAAAGAAGATGTTGCGACAGCATTCATATCTGAGAAAAAGAGGGTCTGTGTTGTTTGCAGTTGCATCAGCGACGGCGCAGTGGAGTGTTATCCTCCAGTGGCTTCGTTTGTGGGTCACAGATGAAATGTTGTTTCCTAGTGAAGGGATACACACAATCTATAGAAGTAAAATGTGTGTCAGCTGTGCTCTCTTTGGATCATTTGGCGTGAAAATGAAAAGGACGTTAGCTATCTGATAGTACATCAGCGGTATGCTTGTTTCATTCTGTTTTTCTATTGATTGCTCACTCCAAGTTATTTAGCTTATTGTGAAAGATCAAGGGCAGAATTCACTGTCAGTACATATTACCCTGAACTCCTGCCATAGTGAACCAAAGTTATCATCTGCTTCTTCAGTAAGGTGAGCTTAAAGTATCAATGCAGGGGAAGTACCAGTGAAGCCCAGGAGACGAGAAGCATGCTTGACTCTTTTAGAGAGATCCTGAAAGAGAAAGGTGGTTGTTACACACGTACAGGGTAGGCTGTCGAGCTAGCTAGCTATTACTAAGGAAGATTATTTATTTGTACTGACAGCTCTTGCAAGACATTCCGTCTGGCAAGGGGCAGACATAAAGCAAAAATACACAACCCATACATTAGGCTAATTGCTCAGTTGATGAATGCATCTTTAAAATTATTAACTGCAGATGCATCACATTGATATTCAAATCCATTACTAAATTAAAAGAGTTAAAATAATGAACAGGCTAATTTTTCAAGGACGACATATTTGCAATTGAAATAAGTCCCTCTTTTAACTGAGGAGTAGCAAAAAGGAAATATGCAAAAGGAAACATTTTATTACGCCTGGATTATTGTAACGAGAGTAACGGCAGTCATGGGTTTGCCTATAGAAGTGGACTCATTTATGTGTGAGGTTTGCTGTGATTGATAAGTCTGGCATGCATTGTAATTCAACACAAATGCAATATTCTTATATAATTGTTACAATTTGTATAAAGTTCATGTTTTTGCTGCCTTTTCACAGCCCTCCTTCTGTGTGCATACACACACACACACACACACACACACACACATACCCACAACCTACTGGGAATCTGATAAAGCTTATAGGAATAACTGCTGGAGTTTACATTACATTAATTTAGTCAATGATTTTATTCAATATACATAGCTTTTTAAAAAATAAATAAATAAAAATAACCTACTTACATTTTTGAAAAAGTCGGATCAGACAGTTCTTGCCACCATTGGGTCTGGGGCCCAATGGTGACATCACTCTGCAATTTTTGGGATTGAAACTATCAACCTTCTGATTACTTCATCCACTGAGCCACACACCATCACTTTCACATTTCACTGGATTAAGAAGCAAATACTGAGATATATCATTACACATAATGGATTACGAGAACTGCGATGGAAACTGTACAAAGGCTGGATTGGGTAAAATACTACACAGGGCAGCCTGGAACTACCTGTCGGCTTCTGTTCATAAATTCATGTCATTCATAAGTCTGTTCATAAGTCACTGTGGTCAATGTTACATGTAATTGGTAGAGTACACTTAAATGAATGTAAAGAACTCAGATAAAGGTATAGGGCTTGGATGCCATAATTAATATGTATAGCACTGAAATACAAATGGATTTTTTTCTTACTGTTTTTGGAAATGTATTTGTCTTTATCTCATAAGTACCTGATTATTTGAGCTTTTCATACTGTAAAGATGCACAGGTTTGTCAAAGGAGGTGCTAGACGTAGTACCGTTAGCTTTGAAACAAGCCATAAAGCCTGCATCCCTGACTGTGTGATTCCAGCTGTGCTCACATGGCCTTCAGATTCATGTATGGCAGAAGAACTGGCTTATTTGGCCCCAAGTTTCCACTGCAGGTGACTCACAAGATGTCCCATCTTACTAGCATCTCTCACCGACTCAGCGTAGCAGGCTCCACCACTGTAAGGCTCCGCAGCATAGGACTCTGACTTCAGAAGCCTGCCAGTTCAAATCCCAGACGGATGCCACTATTTGGCCACTGGGCAAAGCCCTTAACCCCCAGTGCCAGGGTCTCTGCACACTGGCTGACTCTGCACCGTAACTCCGTAAACTGTGCAGAGAGCAAGATTGGACAGACAAAAAAAGAATTTCCTCACAGGGATTAATAAAATATCACTATGCTGTATACATTGTTTATCCTTGGCTGCACTGTGCCTGACGATTCAGTCATTAAACAGATATGTGTTGTGAGACATCTGTGCAGGACGGAATCTATGTCTGTTTGTACCCCCCGCAGACACTACAGAGACTAAAAACTAATGTTTTTATTAATACAAATCTAGTATACAATAAAGCCAAATTACAAGTACCATGGGGTTATATGCATGTACACAAAGATAAAGACACAGAACAAGCTACAAACAGAAGAAAAAACGCTATAGTATCCTTTTACATTTAATTTTTAATCAAACGAATTTTCACACAATGCTTTAAATGAGTACATTTTCATTTGTGAATGGACGCATTGACAACAAGGACTAGATTAAAATTTTAATTGAGTATAAACAGTTTAATGCTATATTGTGACAAGAAGTTAGAATAGGTTATCTTAGCAGGAAGTTTGGCCATAATTATTTATTTTAAATGCTTCTGTAAGTCCCCGAAGTCCAGCATGCAAACCGAGCAGCAGGAAGGGCAGCAGGCGGGGTCTTAAAGTTAATGTAAAATATAAGGAGTTAATGTGCTCTGGTACTGCTCTCCATCTGCGTCACTCGGTTATGTCACGGGAGGCGGGGGTACACTTTCACTGGGAGGGGGCTTTTATTTTTCCCCTGCCAGGCAGATGCTGAAAGTCAACTGCCAAGCTCACGGGTACAGTGCAATAATGCTGATGGGCAAAGTCACTGGGATCCTGTCTTAAAATCCACCCTGGATCGCACGTCGCGGAAGGGGAAAAACGCATGATTTACCGTCCAAGTACAGAAGGATAAGAGGGCGTAAATTGCACACCTAAAAGTAAAACCTGTAGGAATACGGAATATTGGATGACGCCGGGAAATAGTGCACGTATTGCCACGGCACTTGCAGTTTTCCCGTTTGGTCGACATGTGGCGTCACATTACGTCTGAGAAGGATTTCATCGCGATCGGGGGACAATCGCAATACTTTTAAAACTGGCTCCTACTAGGGTTTGTTAACACAGCCAACGGAAGGAAGAGGGACCCCTACAAAACAAGAACGGATTAAGTTTCTTTTTAACTGACATTTCCTGTGCCGTAAAACACATCAAAACGCTCCGAGTGATTTTTTAAACTGTGCATGCCATTCATAGATTTAAAGTTCGCGATCACTTTATATTTATAAGTGCATTAGAAATGTGTTTTCTGGAAAGCGAAGGGGTGAATACATAATCACGTTTATAATGAATCTCCCACTAGGAAACTGGTAGAGCTGGTTATCGGTTAGCTTGACTTGTCGCCAACGGCCCCCCACCTGGCCGGTCTGACTGTAAGGTGCGGGCTGTAGGCGGCGCCACCCTCGCCACCTTGGCGCACACTTCCTCGCCCGCTCACTCTAGATAAATACAGGAAGAGAGTTAAGGCAGAGCGGTTTACCACCTCAGTTCGGTGGATCCGATGAACCCTTCCGCATGGCAGTGAAAGTGGGTAATCGGCGCGTCTTTCCCGGCTACTTCTTCTTCTGTCAGCGATTTCAAGTTTGTTCGTGGAGCCTGAACATGGACAATATCTAGTAACGCCTTGTTCAAAAGCCTCATACCGCAGTGGTGCTTTTCTGAATTTCTTTTCTTTTGTTTTTCCCACTATTTCCGTCAAAGGAAAAGAGCCAAGGCATTAATTATTAGCCTATTTTCATGCTGTGCACGTGACTTGTGATCTTGCAGTTTTATATGAACTTTTTCCGCCTCTTTCGGTTCCCCGACGCCGCCTGAGGATGAAGCTGAGCCGGCAGTTCACCGTCTTCGGTAGTGCCATATTCTGCGTGGTGGTTTTCTCCTTGTACTTAATGCTGGATCATCTCCAATTAGACCACAGCAAAAACCCCAGCAACAACGTGGGCAAACTTCAAAACGTGAGTAACCGGATCAGTCATAAGTTTTGAAAACTTTGGTGTTGTATTATGAAAGCGATCTACTCCCAAGTGTTACATATTAACTAGCTATAACCCAAAGTACGTTTGTGCCTACTCTGTTGGCGATTACGCTGTCATTATAAATTAAACTACTTTTGTGATTTTCTTGCGTACAACAAAGTGAATTATTTAATATTGTTGTTATTATTGGTATAGTTTAGTGGGAGTAAACAATGCAGGACCTGATTAAACAGTGAGTCTGTCTACGATGGATTTTAATGTACACTGCGCTTCATTGAAATAAAGTAAGCAAAAGACTGATTGCCGTTAGAGTAACAATATGGTATTAGGGTAGCTTATTATTATACTGTACTTGTCAGTTGGATGTCACTGAAGTAGTCACCCCTCAGTGTTACACCTCGCCAAACACAGCAACTGCGTACAGTAAACGTTAAGTACCGGAACTTTCATTAGGTTCCTGACACGGAATTTTACATCAGTGAGCTTCTATAAAGTATACACGAATATCCTGCACGCTGCATATGCAGTATGGTCCCTTGCTGCACCTTCTATCTTCTAAGATGTCTTTTAAAAAAAAAAAAAAACCTGCTGTCAGCTCCTATGCAAACCTTTTTCCCACTGTTGTTCCAGTTGTGTGTTGGTGAATACGTTTCTCCTTTGGAGATAATTAATGTTGTGTATTTTTGATATGTTAAGTAAATGCATAAAAAAATAAATGACAGCCCTTCTAATTACAGTGTACAGTAGTTGATGTTCTAGTTGATTCTGTTAGTCTAAGCAATAACAGCCAACTTGAGGCTAAAGCTATTTGTAACAACAGCGGCCTACTGTAATGAGAGGAAACTTTTGTATCTGTTGATAACCCTTTAACACACGTTTTTGGTCTGGTACGTTGTGTATACCTTTCAGAGAGTATGATCCGTTTAAACTAATTTAAACTCTGTCAGTCATCTTTCCTTTCAAACCCTTTGATTTAGGTGAGGACCATCTGTTTATGTACAGTAGAAACTAGAGCTGAGCTGCCTGTAATTAATAGACACGTAATGTGAGTCATGAACTCTGTTTGGGCACATTCTCATGGATGTTTTGAGGTCTTAACGCTGCCTATTTTTCTTTTTTTGTGAAACCAAGTAGCTTTTACACAGTGCATAAGCCAGTCATGAGCAAGTACTTGTTTGTTAGGTCATTACATAAACTGCTGTGAAGTATAAACTAAGTTTGTGCATTATCTCAAATATTACACAAACATTAAAGTAGGCAGGGGACTTCTGACCTTGCTGCTGTTACTCTGTATGTTTTGCATGTTAAATCACTCATGCTCAAAATGGTTCCTTCACGTAACAAACATCTGTGAAATCTTTTGTATTTGAAGAGAGAACTTTTAAAACCTAGAGCTCTAGTTGCCTTAACTGGCATATTTTCTATGAGACATGTCCTTAGAGAGTGCCAGGACCTTAAACAGCCTTGGAAGATTTTTTTGAGTGTATTTTCGAACAAAAAGATTTATAAATGGTCTCATTCTTCCTGTCATTTCATTGTCTATTTACTGTTTCCTCCTGCAAGTAAAGAATCATGTATAATTCCTGGTGGCATTTGCACCAGAGGGGTCAGAATGAATGCACTATTGAATGTCACTATCGATTATATCAATCGAGTAATCTACCGATTAATTTGACAATTCATCGAATAATCATTTATGATATACATTGCAGCTGGCATAAGGGTCATACTAATTTAGGCTAATTTAAGGCATTTAAGTTCCATGTTTCTGGACACTGGAAGGAAACCAGAGACTGCCAAAAAGCCATGCCCACACGAGGTGAAAATGCAAATATATAAACAAAGTGGTGGTGTGCAGTGATAGTGCCACCCACTGCAACATAGTGCCACCCTGGTAGGCTTCTGTGATGTGCAAGGTTAATACTGACATCACATTTCATGCACATGTGATTATCACATTGCAAGGACTGTGATAATTTGCTGGCTTTAACCCATCGATACATAGTGCTACAACATCTTTGGTGAGCCAAAGAGAGAAGATTTAGCAAGCTATGCAATTCTAACGATGATTCCTTTTGAAAATTATCTAGAATATGTAAAAAAATGAGTCCACGGTTTTTGCTTTTGCATAAGCTCTAAATTTTCTCTCCGAGACAGTCATAATTATTTTCTTCTGTTTGACTTGGTCAGACTGTGTGCCGCATTCATGAGAGATTAAACAACTAACGTTAATACAACTCATTTGACAGACTTTTTGGTGGATAAGTTCTATTTGGTTTTATAGTTCATTTTCAACCCTTAAATTTTGCAAAAACATCCAATATCATTCAACCGCATGCCAAACACACAATATGTTTGCAAAAACTAATTATATGGTTATTATGTAAGATGATGTGGTTAAATGGCAGAGCTAACTTTTGTTTTAATAGTGATTATTAATATTTTGACAGAGGAATCTATTCATCCATTGTCTGTAACCACTTATCCCATTAAGGGTTACGTGGATCCAGAGCCTATCCCAGGGACTATGGGCACAAGGCAGGGAACAACCCAGGATGGGCCACCAACCCATCACAGGGTAAACTTACACACACACACACACACAACTATGGGCAATTTGGTAACCCCAGTCAGCCTCGGCATGTTATTTGGGCTGTGGAGGGAATCAGGAGTACCTGGAGGAAACGACACGAGGAGAACATGTAAACTCCACACACATGGAACCCCAGCGAAGACTCAAACCCAGGTCCAAGTGGTGTGAGGTGGCAGTACTAGGCACCGCGCCACCCCGCATACAAGAATCATTAAAAGTAAATTAAGCAAACTGAATTAAAGTCAAAGTGTGAAAAAGACTATGCTATTCTGAGAGGCTAAATGGGACATATCTATAGCTAATCTCACATTTTTAGGTCAGTCCATTAGACCCAGATTCTTTAAAATATCTGTATTGCACTCATGCTGTGGTGATATTTTTAACCTTTGTAATACTAACAAATTATTGCATTTTCATTCTGTTTTAATGTGAAGTGCTTCCACAAACTGATGTTTTTGCTCTTTATTTTCACGCTCATCTGCTATGTGCCTTCTCCCTTACGCCAGATTGTTGAGTAATCAAGAAGGAAATTTTTCATTGATGAAATTTTTTAGGTAATCGAGTTTTATCAAGTAATCATGACAGCTCTAAATGGATGCAAAGTTGGCTTTGCTTTTCAATAATGGGGTTTGTTTCCATGTCTTGTTCCTCACTGAGAGCGTGAGTATTTGAAGCAGTGTAATGACCGTAAACAATGTAATAAAGGAGCCTGTATAGTACTATACATACTTCAAGTGTTGTGAAGGGTTAGAATTCCCAAAAATTGCAGATGCCAAGTATGGTATGGACACTCTGGGTAATGATGGGAAAACAATGCTCATCTTTGGGTTTCTTCTCATTTAACACACCTGATTAAACTCCTTGCTACTCCTTGTGGTAATTATCACACACCTCTTGAGCTGACTCATTTGGAGTGGAACAGGGAAAGAACTAAGCTACACAGGGCTCTGGCCCTCCAGGACTGCACTTTGAGACCGCTGATTTAGGATATGAGGACAAATGTGTAATGGCGGCTTACAGATCAACGCTCAGCTGTAATTGCGTGTTTTAAAATTGAACTTCGGCTTGCTTTATAAGTTTTATACCTACTTCTGTTGCATCTTTTATTTGAATAATGGTGTGTTGACCCCGATCTGTTTTTAGAACCACTCTTTGGCCAGTGTTGCGTAACAGTTCTGATTATCTACCAGCCCTCCACCAAGGGTGACCTAATCTCGCTTGATTCAATGTTATGATGTTACGTGTCTCTTTACCTGTGTGTTCTTCTTGACCGTTGAACCTTAGACCTCTCACAGTTTATAAACTGCAATTCTGCTGAGAGAGAGAATCCTGCCAAACTTGAAGACTCACTCAAAACAGACTCCCAAATGTTAACACTTGCCTTGACAATAGTTGCACTTAAGATGTTTATTTTGGTTTAATACAATGTTTCTCAACCCAGTCCTCTCGGAGCATCAGACAATCCCCAACACATTTGGACCAAACAATCCGTCATGGACTTGGTGCAGGTGTGTTGGGAGCTGGGAGGGAGCGAAGATGTGTGGGGGTTCCCGAGGACTGGGTGGGGAACACTGTTTGAATACATCCTGACAGGCAGGTCTTTTGTCCTAATCCTGAATTACTGGGCTTGTGACAAGGAACAAAATGAAGAGGGAATTTGGTTTCCACATTGTTCTCAGGATAATGCGCTTCATGTTTAAAACTGAAATATCGCCCACAAGTCTGTTCTCTGTGTGTGTGTGTGTGTGTGTGTGTGTGTGTGTTCACATTCAAGCCCCAGCAGTTTCAATTGTATTTCCATTATAGACCAGTTGCAAACCAGCTCAGTGAGTTAGGCGTAGTGGTGATGTTCCCTGGCATAGGTGTAAATTAGAGGAAGGTTGTAACCTCCCCAAACCAGCAAATACAACCAATATACCCACCCCCAATAATCACAAAGTCAGTAGAGTGCAGCCCCTCAATGTTGAATCCAAAATGACGCCCTTCTCTCCGGTGCTCAGAGAGATGCTCCCCTAGCTTGGTTCTTTGAACGAGACGGTTATATAAGCAGAAGCTGCGATAGCAAGTCATTAGCAGTGCGGAAATTAGCATGCTGTGGTCTAACTACGTACCCTTTTTAATCCGACCTCCGTGCCTCCACCGTTTGGCTATGATTCCAACTGCTTTATCATTTAAGCAAACATGCTCTTGTTCGCTGTAGATGCTGTGAGTTTATGTTAGGACTAGTTCTGTGTGCTGACATTATCAAATTATGCTAGGGAGGTGCCGTCCCCTGATAAAACACCATTTGTAACATTGTGACTGAGTGACCTAGTGACAGGGAACTGCAAATAAAGGCAAGAAAGCTCACTGGAATTCTTTTTTTTTTTTTCTTTGACATGCTTAATTTTCCAGTGTATCAGTTCTTGGAAGCTGGTCAGAAAAGTGCTTTGGCAAGGGTTAGGTGTCATTAAGTGAATATTGTGAAATTAATCTCTGTTTTCTTTGTTAAAATCCACTGGATACAGAGCTGTTGGCTTCTTTGAAGGGCTTATTAAGTGGTATCAAAACGGCCGATGTATCCTGTTTGGCAGTAACGCTTGTGTCTATTTGCCCCTTTCTGTGATTTCACTGCCACAATAGAATGAACCATCGTCAAGTTTTGCAAAGCCGCTTTTGAGTGCATTTAAGCCTCATTTTCTCCTGATCCTTTCTCTTTATCATTTTCTATTGCTGGGGTAGTGGTCTTAATTTGTAATTTTTTACCTTTTTCATATGTACTGTACAATAGGCTATTTTGTGAATGTAACCATAACTAATTTTGTATAAGGACATGGCATTAGCATTATGGCAGCTGACACAAGTGTGGTCAAATGCTCACATTTCCTTAATTAAAAAAAATACAAATTTTTTTCTGTTTTAAAACCTTGACTAAAATGTAGCACAAAAAAGGTGACCATGCAGTTACGAACATGCTGTCAATTTCATTATATATCTGCACTTTTGGGGCAGACAGAGATTGAGACCAGTCTCGAGACCACTTTTTCGTGGTCTTGGTCTTGTCACAGTCTCGACGGTCTTTGGTCTTGTCTTGGTCTCGGATCCCTCGGTCTTGTCTTGGTCTCGCGGTCTCAGATCGACATAGTGGTCAGGAGATTTGGAGCGAAAAGTATCCATGACGCACAACATAACATAATGCAACATTATTATTATTATTTTGCCTTTTGTGCCCTTCAAATGCAACCAATCAATGATATACATGCATTTTGTTGTGATTCAGACATTGGCACTCATCCAATCAAAATATGCGTTGTATGCGCAGAATAAGTGTAGTGCTAGTTAAACGTTAGATCCAGCATCACAGGCTATAAGATGTTGCAATCTTTAGTTTTCCTGAAGTGCAATCAACCACTATTTTAAAATAATAAAAAAAGAACTTTAAAATGTTTTTCTCTCTCCCTCCTCCTGAAAACACAAAGTGTTTAACAGTGATGCTCTTGTTCTCTCTCTCTCTGTTTTTAAGTATTTCATCTAACTGTATTAGTGTATCAGTCTGTTGTTTGTCCATAATGTCTGTGTTCCATTGTTCTTGCCCTATTGAACAACAGGCTTGATATCATTGGCAGTGTGTTGTAATCACATGCCACTGCAGACATCAAGATGTGAGAATCTTAAGTACTTGTCCTTATTTCTATTAATGCACAATTTGATCTGCAGTTTGTATTGGTATATAGTATTTGTAGTTTGCATTTGATTCATGTGATGTGTGCACGTCTTTATCTTGTTTGATTACAGTATTTTACTTAAAACCGTGTTGACTAAATAAATGTGACCATTGGATTTCAAATAACATCTGCATATCATGTGTTGATTTAACAGCCCTAATCCATTTCAGGTAAGTTCAGTATCATACAGTGTCATGTGGCTAGTACTACTGCAATGGGACATGATGCAATTTCAATTTGATGTTACAATTTCACCTACAAATTAAGTATAATTGAAATCAGTTACATATTTCCCATTATTTAGACAGTTGTTGGAGGTGCTATTTTGTCAGATGACTTTGGGACCAGTCAGTACCCGTCATGTCAGTCCTCAACAGCACACAAAAGTTAAAGGAGTCTTTTTTTTCGGTTTCGACTTTGTCTTGGTCTTGACATGGTCTTGTCTTGGTCTCGATACCCTCTGGTCTTGGTAGTGTCTTGGTTTAGGCGGTCTTGACTACAAGTCTAGTAATGAAGCCATTACTAAAGGAATAGTATCCACCCAGTGCTAGCTTGGAGTTTTGGCAAGGCTTTAAATAATCCTCCAGTGACAGCCAAGAGCTGTTTTCTGTAAATGCTAAGTGTTGCGATCGGCATGGCTGTAAGAACGAACCATGTAAAGCATGCTGGGGGTTGGGGGGGCTTCTTTTCAACAGAGTCTCTGTGGGGGGATCGAAGGGAGTTGAAGTGAAGTACAGTCAAAGAGGGGGGAGGCTTTCTCTCCCCAGCCTGCTCATGAAGTAAATCTGGGGCATTGATTTACCTTCACAGCAGGAGACTCACCCAAAGGCACCATATAGAAGCTTCAGGAAGCAAAAGTGAATGTTTGAGGTGTCCAGGCAAAGTCCTGAGGCATTCCCTGTGCTGTGTTCACAGTCTTGAGTTTAGTTCTAGAGAAACTTTGTCCTACACGAATCATGAGAAAATGGAAAGTCAAGTTATTACTTGTGATGGTTATCATATGTATCATTAGCACCTTATTTGTGGCTGGAAATGTGTGCTTTGAGTGGCGGTATACGCGGCTGGAAGATGCCACTGTCTGTCACCTCTCTTTAGAATTTAGACAAGCATTACCTCCAGTAATGCTTGTCCTTTCCGCCTTCCCTCGCACAGGGCCAGCTCTCCATCCTGCAGGAGAAGATCGATCATCTGGAGAGGCTGCTGGCAGAGAACAATGAGATCATCTCCAACATAAGGGACTACATCATCAACCTCAGCGAGTCGGTGAAAGATGGCAAGGGGGCACTGGAAGCGGGCAACCAGAGCAGGGCCACCAGGCCAGGCGCAGTACTGACACCCCCAGTGGTACTCCCTGTCCAGCCAGAGGACTGCCAGTTTGCAACTAGGTCCTACTCCAAGTCTGCTGAGAGGGTGCAGGTGAGATCTTCTTGCAGAAGATGCATGATATATCGGCCAGTATATTGTTATCGGCCAATGTTTGTTATAAATCAAGACATGGGCATCAGTTCAATGTGTCAGTCTGGGTCAATTATTTCCAGCCGATATTTGGACTTTCGTTCACAGCACCAGATGCTATTACTAAAATAATTAAGATGAATTTCCCCTTGGTATCAATAGAGTAAATTTTAATCTTAACGCTCGCATTGGTCAGCCATTTTCCTTAGTGGTGGATGAGGGATTTCGTTAGCTCATTCAGCACTTAGAACCACGCTTGGAACCTTAAAGTCGGTGCTGCTTCACTGACTTCTAACTGACTGTTATGTCATGCGGCTGCTGCCTGCATTCATGGGTTCTTAAGAGGTAACGTCACCGGTATCGATTTCGCTACAACCTCTGAGCGCCATGCATCTGGCCTATTATTGCATTGGTTATCGGCAACATCAGACAAAACTATATCTGTTATCAGTTTCGGCTAAAATTTCCACATTGGTGCATCAATAGTATTAATTGTGGTTAAAGGGCTTTCAGTTGGAATGAAATACTCTGCTAAATCATGCTAACGAAAATGTTCCGAAATACAACATGTGACGTTTTCTTAGCTGCAGACAGAGGGGTGATGGAAATGTCACACAAAGCAATGGGGCGTGTCCGGAACCTCCCGTTGCTGAGAAATCCTGCATTTGCTTCATGTCTGCATGGATGAGGGATCTCTGATTTATTCTGTTTCTTGTCTGATCAATATTTAATCATGGACTCTGGATCTCCTTTTGTTACAAATGATTTATCACTTTTGAAAGTAAATTAGTTTTTGTTGGTTATAATGTCTGTATGTGTTATGTTAATTTATACGGGTTGCAGGTGATATACTGGCAGTATAGCTGATATTTAGGTGTTGATTAGAAGTGTTATGTGTTTTTTTGATGGAGATTTTGTGGATGTTGAGTTTCAGGCTCTTTAGGTTCTTGCTTTTTAGCTATTTTCATTAATTTGGCACTTTTCTTTTTTTATTATTTTATGAAGTTTTGGTGCAGTGGTGTGATGTTTATTCATATGAATAATTTGATCCCCCTCCCCCCCACAGTGAACGTATTTAGTAAAATTGATAGTTTGTAATATCATGGGTGGTTCTCCTATATCTCAATCAATTGAAGTCCATTTTCCTCAGGTAAGTGTGTTAAGTTTTAATTATCCTGAAATTAATTAACCTTGTATTACAGATACTGTGTTTTAGAATTAATGCCATGCCAAGTGTAGAGTTTGGCTGTGGAGTTAGAGACCCACGAGAATCTGACAATGGAGTCTTGATTAGTGAGGTTAATCTGTGCTGTTCAATCAGCAGTGTTGGGGTCCAGGTTACAGCTTGGGGTATGTGAGGTCAACGAAGTTCACAGAAGCCACAGCTTCCAAGCTTGAAGTTCTTCTGTGCGTGGTCTGCATGATATGTCCAAAAGCAGAGATGGTGCCAGCTTTCATGAAGCTCTTCTAACACTGGCCAGTTGAGCGTCTTTTACCACGTGTTTTACTGTGTTTTACCCTGTTCCCTCAGATGCTGGAGGTATATGATCTGCTGGCGTTTGACAACCCTGACGGCGGCGTGTGGAAGCAGGGCTTTGATATCACTTATGAGGGCCATGAGTGGGATCAGGAGCCCCTGCAGGTGTTTGTTGTGCCGCATTCCCACAATGACCCCGGTAAGTCAAGGCCATTGGCGCCAATCTTTGTCCTCATGCTCCTGCAAGCAATGAGCATGCGAATGAATACAGTCATTATGCTTTTTGTGGGCCTGACGAAGAGATGGTCAACTGCCTCAAAGTACTGTTTGAAACTGGGCTTTAAACACTGGGTATTAGTCACAGCCTGTGTCCTGTTCATAATGACCAGTAAATATGGCTGTTTACTGGAGCCTTCTGAATGGGGTTGTGTGTGTAGCACATACTGGCTTTACTGGTGAGCATGGTGCAGTTTAAGGTAGCAAAGTGGAAATCTGACTCCTTAAATGAAATGATGCTTTCCCATCTTGTTCTACACGTATGCAGGTGAGAGTGAAGCTTGAGGTTTGAGCACAGGGTCAGCCATTAATCTGCTGTCCCTGCAGCATTTTTCAGGCGATTTAAGGGCCTTTCTCAAAGGCCCAATGGAGATATGGCTACTGTACTGAGCATGGGATTCAAACCAACAACCTTTTGGTTATGGGTATGGAGGGTATGTGTAAGAATAATGAGGGGGAGGATGGGATGGTGTATACTCTCTAGGTCACTGTTCATTACAGCAAACAGCTGTAAGACTCTGAGGCCAAATAGCATTTCTGGCCTGATGGGAGGGTGGGGGCTCTTGTTTTTAAAAGCACTGTCTGTTTCTACTGCGTCATCTTCCAGTTGTCCTGCTGCAGCTCTGAAAATAGTCGTGTCCTTCTTACCATGTGATTGCAAGGCCGTTGGACCCTTTTGGGTGAGGAACAGGGTAAATCGCTGCCAGGCACTCGAGTCCAATGCCCTTCTCATTCCATTTCACAAGGATATATAATACTCTATAGAGAATGTTCCAGGTACATTATGTCAAATGGCATGTGAGAATTTGCTGTGTGACTATGCTCTTTGAAATCCAAACCTCCTAGTATTTATCCCTAATCGCTAATTCCTAATCCTGCAAAGAAACTCGGTGGCTGAAAACCAGCCAGATCAGCAGAAATGTGGGTAAATACTGCAGTTCAAGAGTCTAAAACCCATTTAAACCAGTTTAAACCTGTCACTTGTCTTTCCACCGCAGATGGGACAGACAAAACGATTATATTCAGACCCTTGTATTGTTTTGTTTCGCAGAATGACTCCTGTTGCAGTGTTTTTTTTAATTTTTTTTTTCTTCCCCAGATTGTGAGTCTTGGTACATTTTTCTCAAATGCTGGAAGGTGTACAGATCACCTTACTCACTACCAAAAAACTGTTTAATAATCCATTTAATACATTACATTTATTGTGTAATTTGTTAGGCATGGAACTTTTTAAATTAAACTTATTGAACATATGAGACAAAAATCAGTGGGTGGGAAAAGTATGAAATTCACATTTTGGGCATTTAAAATTGGAGTTTTGTTTCTAGAATTCAAACCAAAAAAACTGTAAGGTAAGGAAACTCCTGCCCCCAGTAATTTTTTAAAAGCTTTAAGCCAAACGGACACGAGAGTGTTACTTCTTCAAAATAACAATTTACCCCCTTTCTCTCCCAGCAAAAATGTTTAAATGATGAATTTCAGATAAATAACCGATTTGGGGGTGGAGATTTTGCCTCACCCGGATCACATCAGAAAACATCGCCCAGAGTTTCCTGGCTGAGAGAGGAAGGAAAAGGGGGAGGTGGACAGGAAGCCAGGATCTCGAACGCGACACTTGCTGTAATTTTAACAAACTGCTATTGGCATCTAAGCAGTATAGCTGCCTCATTGAGTACAGTTATTTGCAAAGACTGTGCCAGTTTGTTTTGACCCACACTCACACATTTTACTTCTGCTTTAACTAGCAGCAGTCTAACTGGTTTAATGGTAACCCTACCTCAGCCCAAAGCCTGCACTTAACATTACCTTTCTCCATTAGGGTATTGCAGGAGTTAAATAGTGCCTTATGACATGGGTTTGAATGTGTGGGGATTCCCTTGAAATTTTGTTGTGACATTGGAAGAGAATCAGGATTTTGGATTTTTGCTGCCTCCCTCCAGCTCCTGGTCTCCATTGCCTTGACGTGGAGTGTGTCTGGCTTTGCTTTGGTACTAAGGATTCTGGGAGCAGTAGTTTCTTCCGGCAGTTTCTTCTCTAATGGAACTTGCTCAAGCATAGTATTGGCCATCCATTCCTGTGAGACGCTCACCGGAAGTTCAGTGCCTTTGCTGTAAGTTTTGTTGGGTCTTGTTGTCCACCTGGGTCCACAAAATCTCCATTTTGAACACCTGAAAGTCATTGTAGTCTGATGTTCTTCACAATATGAATAAACCTCCCTTTCTCATATTTCTCTCACTTTCAGTGTGTGCCCCCCCCCCACACACCTACTGTGTGTGTGTGGGGGGGGGGGACTACAGAATGACTATTAATATTAATGAATATTGATATTAAATATGAATGAGAAGTTTTTTCCTGTTTGTGTTTCCCTGCCATTGATCAGTAAGAGCTGCTGATTCTCTCTGCATGGTTTTCTGTCGTCTGTGGAGTATGAACCTCTTTATCTCTGCAGATCCTCTTTTTGAAGGTGAAATCACTTGCTCTTGGGTAGCAGGAATGCAGATATTCACTCCCCCTATATTATTTCAAAAATATGTCTTTTGGTAAAACCTGAAGTGACACAGCCCTGAGGCTGCCCTGCTTATTATTATTTTTTTTTACTTGTTATGAAATATGGCTCTGTGAAGCTGTTTGCCAGCTGTGTTTTTTGTGTGGCGTGCCCGCCCCCCACTTGTCTGATTTTGTGCAGTGTGTATCCCCCGATGCTGTAACTTGTGTGCATGTACACCAGCAGTTTATCTGGCCGAGCCTGACTGTATTAACCACACAGGAGAAAGCAGCAACGATGTGGAGGGGCAGCAGAGATTAACGGACGGTTGCTTTTACAGGCTGGCTGAAGACGTTTGATGACTACTACAGGGACCAGACGCAGCACATCCTCAACAACATGGTGGTGAAGCTGCACGAGGACGTGCGGCGTAAGATGCTGTGGTCTGAGATCTCCTACCTCTCCAAGTGGTGGGAGAACATCGATGTTCAGAAGAGGGATGCCGTCCGAAGGTGATCAGTCAGTGCGATGAGAAATAAGACAGCGCCAAATGATAAATCAAGAATGAATATGTGATGCAGTTCCCATTCAGTGGAAGCTCACTCACATTCCAGGGCCAGGGCTGGGTCCCATCTCCCTCTGTGTATGTAGAAGTTGCGTATTCTCCCTGTTTTTGTGGGATTCCTCCTGCAGTTCAGTCACATATGGTTTGGCTAACCAGCGTAGTGTGATTTGTTGCACAATGGTCTGGCATCCCATCTAGGGTTCTCCCCCCACAGCCTGGAACAGACTCCTGGGCCTGTATGCATAAAACTTCCTAAGAATGGTCATACACTTGGACTTAAAAGTACGAAAAAATCTTAGCAAAAAGTAGGACCTAAGAGCATTGTATAAAACTGCTAAAAGTAACTTTCAGCAAAGTCTAAGCCCAATTCCTAAGTGCTGACGGAGCCAGCATTTAAGTTCCCCATCTGAGCAGTCAAATTATGACTACAAATAAATTCCCACCCCAAAGTTCAACCAATAGAGGTGAATATATTTGTGACATTAAACCGTTAATGTAGCGCTTTATACAACATACCTTTCTGTTATTCTACCTTTAATTGGTTGTACGAAAATCTACCTAGCACATCACCAATCAATTTCCACTAATAGATGCACATGTTGTATAAATTATGGGTCAAACGCAAAACTCATAGTGAGACATTGGATTCTAAAACAAAACCAAATTGGATGACAAACAAAATGGTTCTTTTGGCACATTTGGTGCTTAAATGGAAGGAGGTAGTGCGAGGAAAGTTCGGCCCAGCTGTTACAAGCATGGACAAAAAAGAAACTACTGCAAGTGTAACCGGTGGTTTTCTACCTTCACTCTGTGTTGTGTTGTGGGGTAGACAGGCGTGTGGGGTGTAGAAGAAAGGAGGAATGTGAAAAAAGATGGTATAATGTTTTAGCAAAAGGAAATCACAGTTTATAAAACAAGCATGCAAGCTGCAGGTTTGTGTCATTACTTATACTGCTCTTATGACCCTCGCTATAATAGATGATGATAAATATTATTATTATTATTATTATTGATGATGATGATGATAATAAATATTATTGTTATTATTATTATTTTATTATTATGTTTTTCCAAAAACATGGCATCAATATCACCTTCAGTTAAACTGTAAGTGCATTTTTAGGTGGCGTAGGAGATCCTAATTACGTATCCAGTTCCTAATTAGGTTGGTGACAAAAAGAATGCCCTCATAATTGAGTCTGTACCTTTTTATCAATTCATTATTGTCGTACGTCTGCAGGACGTTCTTTCTTTGATGGAAAGTGCATGGTCTCCATCTGGGTGCGAATAGTGCAGCTGCCATCATTCAGCTCCTAACTGGCTTAGGAGTCCTCTCCAGCTTAGACCAAGTATTAACACTTAATGTTTATGCATGCCACATATTCTTGAGTCTGGGAATAAGAGCAAAATCACATCACTCCTAGAATTGTGACGCATTTAAGAGTGAAATTTTGAATTTGAGAAGTTTTATGCAGGTTTCCCCAGTTCCACTCTGCCTCACTGTTGCAGATATAATGAGGGATTGAGCGACGATCTGAGCTTTGCCACCTCTTTCAGCGGGAACTTTCTCTAATCCTAGCATTCATGTTGCACCAGCATGGAGGTGTTGATGAGACATAACTCAGGGTTATATCACTATAAAACCAACTTTAACACCCAACTCACTGAAGGGCTATCCTGTTTGTTTCATCAGACAAGAATTGGTTTATGATGCAAAGGGCTTTTTGTCACACTCTGGGATGTGGCACAGATTGCCCCAGGCCAAAGTATACTTCAAGCCACATTCTGCTATTTAAATGTATTTTGTTTGTGCTTGTGAATAAGTATAATGTATTTTTTTTATCTGATTTAGTTTTTATTTCATTAGTAAAAGACAAACATTCTTTTTTCCATTAAAAAATGACAATTTTAATACCCTCATTTCTTTTCTAGTCCAAGGATTAAAGGAGCACTTCTGAATAAGCACATCATTTTAAATTGCTTTATCAAATATTAATGGGCCGAAGCACTGAGGCGAAGCTGTTCACTTGGGCTTCGCTGAGGCTGTAATCGGTTTACCTGCCCAGTCTAGTGTGCGTATTCCTTCCTATTGATGATCAATGGTGTCTGGCTTCATTTCACTCCCTTGTCTGGGCATGATTGGGAGGAAGCGGGATACATGTGGTTGTAGCTTATCAACCTGAATGTATGGAGTTGCATGCATGGTGTCACAAAAAGGGGAAGAGGAGGAAGAAAGGAAGCTGTCCTTGGTGTTTATTGAGGTAATTGGGTGGCTCGTAGCTCTTTGTCCAGTAGGTTGTAGGTTTGAATCCCTGTAATCGCAGCTGGACCCTTGAGTAAGGTCCTTTACCCTGGCTAACCCTGGTATCTGACCCCAAGCTTCCCTCCATATCATTTTGGACAATTTACTTTGATCAACACTTTTGTGTAAAATATGTGGATATTCTGGACTCTGGTGAGCGCTGATGTTTATTTGTAAAAACAGGGTGTTGGCTCTTAGCACCAATTGGCTGACCCAGCCTTTTCTGTTTCATGCCAGTTTGGATAGAAACTTCTGCTAAATAAATTCAATGAAAACAAGACAAGGACTGCCCAAAGTACACAACTGAAGGCATCTCGCCTAGCATGTGAGCTAATTGGTGGGAGGGACCCTGCTCTCTCAAAAAAATCGACATCACTTTGGATAAAAGTCTACTAAATATATTAAATCGTGCCCCCTTTAGTAGGCTGTATGTGGGCGGGTTGTGCAACGGAGTATGGAAAGGTATGGAATGGTAGGTTTCGGGAGTATGGCAAGGTATGGAATGCCGTGCCAGAAATGGTACTCTTGGCAAAAAAAATCCCCACAAGATGCCTGCCATTCAGCACCACCCCCGAAATTTCCCCATCTGAGTAGCTCATGCAGCCTGATAGCAAGCATTGCTCCCAAACCATGGGAGACGAAGTCATCAAGGCGTCATCTGTGCCCCCCCCCCCAATGGCTCACACAAATTCTTTGTCAAATCCTCCCCCTGATGTTTGTTTTCTGATTCCCAGAAAAGCGACCCATATTCTTCACCTTAAAGGTTGATTTGTCTATCACAATGGTGGATTGTTCCACAGCACCTTAGTTCTTTCACATGAAGTAAGTTGCCTCTGAAAAGAGAAGCATGCAGACCGGCTCTCTCCTTGTGCAGGGTCCCCCCTAGACTAGCTGTGTTTGTGTGGGTTAGTTAATCTGAGTAAGTATAAAAATGCAGTCTCTCCACACCTGACTGCGTAGCATGGTATACACACAGCCCTCGTGTTTCAAGTAAGGTTTAAGGTGGGGGGGCATAAATGAGCCAATCATGTGTTTAGAATTGGGGACTGACAGGGGAGGTGGCATTCCGGGGGCCAATTGGCTTTTAGCTTGGAGCATTACCCCTGTGGCTCCACCCCTATCTCATCGTTGGGTCAGCTGGAAACAGCAGCCAGATGCAGGGTGTGTCAGCACCGGGTCTGGGGCCCACTGCCTTTCTGATGGGGCCACAAGGAGTATTTTTGTTGAATGTGGCGTAATTACATGCAAGATTACATGCATTGGGAAAAGACCAGTTTAGCGTCAATGTCTTTTGTGAGTAAGTAAATAGACCTAAAAGCTGTTCTGAGACTTAGGACCCCAAATTGAGTTTTTGTTTAATTTCTTTAAAACGCCGTCAGACACACAGGCTTCCTCCTAGTGTGTGTGTATATAAATAAATAAAAGTGTAATTCATGCCACTTCATGTTGGTTTCCCCTTACCTGTAAAAAAATCAGACATGACCCGCTTTGAAAACTCACACCCAGCTGTGACTTCTCTGACCGACGAGCACAAACAGTACATTTCTTTTTCAGATTGACATGTAAAATTTGTTTAGGTTGTTTCACATGGTATGAAATTTTTTAACTTTGTAAAACTATAAATTAGAGGGAGTGGAGGAGGGGGAAAATAGGTTTTTGGCATCTGTCTCCAACATTTCCTGCTTTACCTTGAGTTTCCACTGTAAGTCAGTGGGGGGTCAGAGGGCAGAAGTTTGCCCCTACAGTAGCTGAACCCTCCCACTCACTGCATCGTGCTGCACTGAGACCAGCATGTCTCCCGAATTTACACTGGAATGTTAGTGCCCTGTAAGGGGGTGTCCTCATGGTCATTCACAGAAAAATCCATCCATCCATTTTCTATACCCGCTTATCCTACCGGGTCGCGGGGGGTCCGAAGCCTATCCCAGAAGCAATGGGCACGAGGCAGGGAACAACCCTGGATGGGGGGCCAGCCCTTCGCAGGGCACACCCACACACCATTTCACAGAAAAATATATTTTAAAATTGTATGAGGGATCACACAACAGCAGCATAAATTAAGGCTTGTTTGTGAAAAATGATTTTTGAAAGCAATGAGTCAGCGAGTTTTTTAAGTATTTGAACTTTTGTACCTTTGGGTGATTTAAAGTAGGAATGCCAGAGCAACATTTTAATTCTAGTATGTTAATTTCAGTTTAGGCTTGCTCATGGACAGACAATTAAATTTGTCACCTTAAAATATTATAGCTAAAAGTTTTTAAAGGTGACACTTCAATTACCTTCTTAATCGATCATTTTTGGGTCTTGGGTATGAGTTGAGATGGACCATTAAGAGGGGTGTCATGCTGGGGTCACAGGCAATTTTATGATCTATGTCTGGACCATAAGTACAAACACCAAAATATTATGTGACTTAGCTTTGTGGTAAATGGGGCATGCAGCGGGCGCACTTAAGGCTTTGTACTTCAGATCCACAAATTTTCAGGCTTGAGGACCAATGACCCTGTTCATATATCAGCAAATGATATGATAAAAAGCAATTTTAATGTAATTTTATTACTTTCTTCCATTATTTAGTGTTTAATTTGGAGAAATCTGGCATGCTGTCAGCTTCTGAAATCATCACTTTCTGGTAATGTGTGCTGTGATTGCTTTTTAAATTTTATGACTACATTTTTAGCCAGTTGATATATTTTGTCTATTAAAGAACATATACCCTATTAATGTCCACATTTAAAAGCTGCTTTTGGGCTGATTTAGTACCAGTCATATGGTAATGTCTAAATCCTAAGAGTCAATGACATCTTCCCCTAAGCCCACAGGGCTTTTATCCTTTCTGGGATTGAGTACTAGGACTGGGCATTGGGTAGTGAGTGGCTCTGAGTAAGTTGATTTTTGGTAAACTGCAGACCCGACCTTTGCCTCAATTAATATGTACTGGTTGAATTGCAGTTTCAGAGATTGTGAACCAGAATGCTGTTATTCACAGGGTACAATTGCATACAGTTTCACATACCATCAAGACAACAAAATAATAAATTGAGTGTAAGTAAAAGCGGTATAAATAGATATAAAAATGTGTAATTAATGAATAATCAATAGATGTAATTAAGGGTAAGACACAGATATAAGGTGTGTGCAGCTTTGGCATATGTGTAAATGAAATTTGTGATGTCATAATCGTTTCTGTGGAAACCTGAGAATCCCTTGGACGTCTGGATGGGTAAGCTAAATGTGAGCAGCTAGTTGGCTTGCTTCAGTGTGAATCTCTCTTCTTTGGTCTCTTTCAGTCTGATCGAGCGCGGCCAGCTGGAGATAGCCACTGGGGGCTGGGTCATGCCCGATGAGGCCAACGCGCATTACTTCGGCATAATCGACCAGCTGCTGGAGGGTCACCAGTGGCTAGAGAAGAATCTGGGTAGGAACAACTGCATAGGGGGGGTGGATTCACTCTGCAAATGCACCACAGTCCCACACCTACACCTTCTCAAAGTCTCACTCGTATACCCCCTCTCTGCAAGGTACAATAATGATATGTGCTGCATTGGTGCATTAATTACAATACACTTAAGCACATTAATGACTAAGAAATGAATGTAATGCCTTTAAATCTTAGGAAAGCTGTATGGGAATTCGGGGGGGTGGGGGGGTGGTAGACTTGGAATAGTCCAGACAAAGGGATTATGATGCTGCTTGATGCATGTCCAGTTATACCACAGGCTATTAATACAATTTTTAATTGACCATGTAAAAAAATCAATTCCCTGTTTTTTGTGGCACCAAAGCTTGTAAAACTAAGCTGTCATTGATTTGAAGTGAGCCAAGCGTTTGGCAGGATGCTGGTTTCTGGAGTACCGCATTCCCAAGAGAAGCTACTCCAGAGAGAACTTCTGGGGTCTCTTTAAGTTCTTGTTAATTTCAAATGCTTTTGGCTGACTGACCTCTTCATTACCATAAAAAGTAGATTTCATTATACATTTAAATTAATGCAAATAACCTTTGAGTATTTTTATCTATGGGTAGTCCTGATGGTGCGGGTCATAGCCTGACGGTTAAGCGTATATAGCCTGACTGCTGCTGGTGTTCTCACAAATTTTCCCGGAGTTTTTCTTTTTCTTCTTCATTTGTATTTAAACGCTTGCTTTTTTAGGTTATTGCTCATTAACATTCACAGAACATTCATTCATTCATTATAAAAGCCGCTGCGCAGTACTGTTTCTTTCCATTTACTACGTATAATTTTTTTCTCTGACATTGTCTGCCCTGTTACTGATCATTATCATTAATTATTTACTCTTTATTACTGTCTGAATATGTGTGTTGTGCTACTGAAAACCTACAGTTTCCTTTTGGGATTAATGAGCTGTCTAGCTAATAGTATAAAAGCAGCCACCTGTGGTGAACGTGATGCTTGTGCCTGCCAGGGGTGAAGCCTCGATCCGGCTGGGCGGTAGACCCCTTCGGTCACTCCCCCACCATGGCCTACCTGCTGAAGCGGGCCGGCCTGTCCAACATGCTCATCCAGAGAGTGCACTACTCTGTCAAGAA
This sequence comes from Stomatorhinus ivindoensis, assembly GCA_019775895.2. Classification (NCBI taxonomy): domain Eukaryota; kingdom Metazoa; phylum Chordata; class Actinopteri; order Osteoglossiformes; family Mormyridae; genus Stomatorhinus; species Stomatorhinus ivindoensis. The sequence continues at coordinate 2,625,373 of JABFEB020000113.1, forward strand.
GCACTTCGCTGCTCAGAAGACACTGGAGTTCTTCTGGAGACAGAATTGGGGTGAGACTCTTATCATCATCATCATTATTATTATTATAACTGTGAAATGACACTGCCAACTGTGGGATTTGAACCAGAATTTCGCTGGGTATTTCCCTGATCTGAGGGAAATCGTTCTGAGCTACACAGCGCCCCAGCTGAATATCCAACTCTGTGGACTGCAATCAAAGCGGACCCCTATTCTCATAGTGCCTTTTTGCTTTCCCTATTGTCCGAGATTAGTGGACTTATTAGAAGATGCAGTCGATTCCCTCATTAACGCATTGCTCTGTGTAGCTGAACATCCAAGTTAGGGAGAGCTCAGTGTGTCTTAGAGAAACAAAATAAATCATGAATAAATTCCATCCATCCACTTTGCAGATGCTGATGCTGGTCAGGGTTGGGGGGTGCTGTGTACCTATCCTAGACTGCAAAAGTGGCTCATCCAGTCCATCTCAGGAAATTTTTGCAATTTTATGAAAATTAAATTGTGAGTGTAAATACACTTCTAAGCAACCTTACATTTAGAATGAACACTCACTGTCCCATCATGCAGTGCTCCGCAAAGACAGGGTCAATTAAACATCTGCTATAATGACTCATGGGACATGGGCTGTTTAAGGACCCCCCTCTCCCACATGGTAGCAAGATCCTTAAAATTTAGCCTCCCCAAGAAAGTGGAGTACACTTCTTTTAATGTTACAAAGCGACATGCCTTTGTTTCTGGGTATGGGGCCTCAACAGGTTAGGACTCTCTGCCTAACATTGGAATAGCGCCAGAAAACATCCCAGAGTCGGCAGTGACATCCTGTGTTTCCTTGTCTGTATGCTGACATCTATTTCTCTGTCTGTGCTCCCAGACCCTGACTCCAGCACAGACATCTTGTGTTTCCGTGTCTGTCTCCCTGTCTGTTCCCCCAGACCCCGACTCCAGCACAGACA
>JABFEB020000113.1:2628997-2641689 GCA_019775895.2 Stomatorhinus ivindoensis
AAACGTACCCCCCCCCCCCCCCCCCCCGGAATAAAAACCAAGAGCCCAAACTGGGGAACCATAGAGGCACAAACAAAAGTGCACATATAGCTCCAATTGCTTTGCTATGATCAAGGCATGACCCAGATATCCTGTGAAGATTATTTGTAGTAGGCGATATAGTGTGTGTAGGTGGATATACTCAGAAGGTAACCTTAATCTAGCTGGAATCATCCAGATACCATGTATATATAGATGTGGTGTGTAATATTTCAGTATTTGTTTCAAAATAAGCTGTTTGAACATGGGGGCAGACTCTCCTGGGGTGGGTGGGTGTTATTCAGGCGTTTTGGGGACATGATATCTGTCCCAGGATGCAGCAAGTCGCAATTAAGCTCGACTGCACCCCTGGGTGTGTGAGAAGTGACTGGCCTTTGCATAAACAGAGCAAAACAGCAGACTGGCTCTCTGCACAGATGCTGGTGTGTTCAGGAAGGACTGCCATACATCATTCCCTCAGTCTGTTTTTATGGTCTGTTTTCTTATCTTCAAAAATCCTGTAATTAACTCTGCTTAGTCATTTTGTGCTTTTAAAAATTAGAAGTTATTTGACCATAAATGCCAAAATGTTTTAGTGCACGATGTGAAATAATATTAATAATAATGATTATCGATGATATTAACTCTTGAATCTAGTCCAGAAAAACACTCTTCGACTTTGTTTAAATGAGCTGTCAGACTTTATTTAGAAACAAACCGCACATTAGGCTGCAGAAAAGAAAGAAGTACTGTATAGGTGGGAGAAGCAATATGCATCAAGTGGCCTTTGGCTAAATATTTTCACAACCATGATAACTTTATTGTTGACAGATTGCCAGGATTAGGACATTGCCCACACAAGGTAAAACCTCCCCAGCAATGTGTGTCCTGTTTGGTGGGGTTAGGGTGTAAGGTGTATGCAGGGAGGGTTAGGGTGTAAGGTATATGCAGGGAGGGTTAGGTGTAAGGTGTATGCAGGGAGGCTGACGTGACTAATCAGTGCTAGTTGCTAGTCGAGGTTCTTGATTGATGTCATGGCTGCTTTTAACCTGCCTGATAACCTTGGTACTGATGGGAAAGGTTCTGTTGAGGGAGGGGGGCAGTATCTTTGTGTAGCTTTTGCTGCCTCCCATATTGATCTTTTTGTGTTATTTGTAAGGCTGTGTGTCGCACCAGAGCAGTGAAGGTTGTTGGACTGCAGGGACTCTAGCAGCACGCTCACTTTGTGAATCTGTCCCGGAGCATGGCACCACCTGGCATCCATCAGTGAGCATGCCTGGTGGTCTGCAACCATGCATCATGAATGTGTGGCTTTCAATAAAATAGTCTCTAGTCCGAGGTTCGTAAATTACTATTATGCACAACATCTTCTCACCTGTGTTGGAAACTTCCAGGCCTGTGAGGTCATTTTGTTTGTCATTCTCTATCAAACAATGGAATTAATATGTAGATGAACTGCCCCCGTACCAATAAAGACAACCCCCCCATCCCCCGCCCTGCAAAATATACTTCTGACTTTGCCCTGTACATGTTTCAGGGAGTAAATGCCCTACTTATACATCTGTGTTATTGTCTAGAAGTGTCTGGAGCTGTTTGTTTGTATCTGTCAAGAGCCACACTTGGAGCGTGGGTGCTTACATGAAGCCTTTAAGTGACTCGCTTACAGCAGCCGTCTGCACGTAAGGGGGAATCATTTGCTGGAATCTCTGGCTTTGGTAACTGTATTTGCTTGCAGATGATGTATATAAATTATTGCATAATTGGTACGTATTACATATTTTATCATCCTGTCAAATTGTTTGTGCAATTTTTTTTTTTTGGCAGTATTTTTATTTTTTCAGTAGTTTCTTCTTTCTGTTTTTTGATGAGTAGTCACCCTATGGGTGCATGAATATTTAGGTGTTTCCGTAGAGTTCACCTTAATTTAGAATATTGGGTACCTGGTTATGTTTTCTGTAGTGAACCACGACTCAAATTTTGATAGCAAATTTGGTAGTAAGTTATGCTGGTTATATAGTCGTCAGTGTTTGCCAGTCCAGTCCTCGGGGACACACAGTTGGTCCACGTTTTTGCTCCATCCCACAAACTTTCTGGGGGTCTCCGAGGACCTTGTTTGTAAACACTGCACGAAGAGATCGCTGTTTAAACACAATAGAAGTGCACTGTGTCATGCACAGGGTTAATCCCTGTGCTGTGCAGTTGTATCTTCAGTTTATACAAGCAGATTGTAGCTCAGGTGTCTGCATATTGAAAATGACTTGGGTTCAGAAAGTAAAAATCCAAGCCAGGATTTTATTTCAACCAACCAGTTGAGCATAAATTGTCAGAGAGTACTCAGCTGGTTGGTTGAAACAAAACCTTTGTTTGGATTTTTCCACCTCTGGAAAAACATAAAGCTTGATGGATCCCTCACATGGGTGTTTTTTGCCCTGAAGGCCATGCAGAGAGATACTGTAGGGATCCAGCCAGTCTATGAAAGCACCACTTTTTGTTTTCAGTTAAATTCTGCTGTGGATACCTCCTCTTGGAAATTAAAGTATTTAAGTATTTGTTGCAACTCGGAGGTTGGGACACTAGGTCAGGGATGAACTTGTTCTGGGGAATATGTCTTTGCTGAGCATGATGCTGGCTGTTCCATCGCGTTGAGTTATGGGTACCTTCTCCGCAACCACCACCTTTAATTATGTGGTTCAAGCCCCTGTACTCTCAAACCCTCCCCCCATATGATTCAGTCTCTCTGTGCTTCTCATAGAACACTACGACAAGGCTGGTATTTGCTCTCACTTCCTGTTAGTATTTTAGGGCAGTTTTTCCCAACCAAGTCCTATCACTGATGACATCTGCAATGGATAAAGGAGGCCCTGCTGTCAGAGCGATGTGCTTATTCATAACAAATTTTACACAAAAATATCAGAAACTGGCCAGCCAGTTACTAAAGTGCCATTTAATTAACCTTAAATCTGAACTGTTACTGAGTTACACTCAGTTGCATTAAACCTGCGACCGCTCTCACCCATATTTGCGATTTTTGTTTAGAAATTAAGAAAAAACTCCTTTGTATGTATCATCTTCCCACTCCGGGGTGCCGCAAGCAGTCCGACAACTGGCTTCACAGCTGTGTCTGATCAGCCGCCCCTGTTTTCACCCCAAGTCCATGTCCACATGCGAGAGAGCTATCAGCGGCTGCTCTGCGCTTCCTGATTGGTGTCAGCGCTGTCAGACACTTAGCAGGTAAAGCCGAACCTTCCCATGCAGGTATAGCTCGCATTACTTTTTCAGCAGGAAATTCAGAATAAATCCTCCAGAAATTTTATGCGGAGCAGCAGGGCTGCCCTGATGAACTAACTGGTACATCGACATGAATAACAGACCAGGCATATCCACACCCGTGGGGCAGTGCAGCCATTTTCTCATATCGCATCATGAGAAAAAAAATTACACGTATTTACAGGTTACAAGATTTTTCAGGTTACAGAGCAGCAGCCGAATCCCCTGGAGCTTTGGGGGTTTAGGGCCTTTCTCTAGGGGCCTAGCTGCCAGCCATGGGATTTAAACCCACAACCTTCCTAACACAGGAACAGATCCCTGACCCGCTGATACCATCCTGATGCATTGGTGTGCCCAGCAATGGAAACATGCTGACCCAAAAATTCTGTACACTTTAAAGGGTATAGATAAAATGTCCCAAAGAGACCAGCAATTTGGTAACTTTGGAAGAGTACTATACAGAGGAAATGACAAAGTGTCAGAGGGGGCCGGACATGATGTAAACTACTCATAACTCTTGGGAGAGTAACAGAAGGGTTTATTTGACTAAAGATGACCCGAAAGTGTTTCAGAAGTGTTTGGAACATTTGAAATGAACAGAGAAGTCTGGAAAAAGCAAAAGATGGCTGGAATGTAGGTTTGACAGAGCATCGGCAAGAAGATCCTGGCATTTTTCAATGTCTGTCTATGTGCTGCAGGCTGCAGACTGCTGAGGGAAGGCCATGCAGTGTGACACATAGCTGCAGCATAGGCGATAATGTGTCCAAATGTTTTTGGGAATCTAATATAGAAAGAGAAAAATTTTTGCTGCTCATTCTCTATGGATGAAAATACTGTGTATTAGTGTACTTTGTACCCTATCCTCACACCCAATGTCTAATATAAAGCACAATATGTCTAGGAGAAGCAGTTCATGAATGGATAGATGGATGGATAGGTAACATGCATGAGGCGTATATGGTTGTGCATCATACACTGATTTTTCAGGATGTACCATGGAAAGGGGCTTTTCAGATCATCAGCTACCATAGAGCAAAAGTTCCAGAACCTTCACACAAGCCTGTAGTTAATTGCCTTTCGTGCCTCGCCAATTTGTGTTCATGCCATGTGACAAGGGAGCCGCATGCCTTGATCGGTTAATACAAAAGCAGGCCGCAGGCTGGGGCGGGTCAGCAATGAAAATGCAACACAGCAAAGCTATTCGGTGTGACTTGTGGTTTATACCCCCGAGAGAGACCCGTCACGGGGAACTGAGAGGGTTACATGTGGCATGTCTGCTGCCCTTTTCCTGTTTACAGGAAAGTGTTATAAAATGTAGCTACGCTGGTGATTACTTTTTGTCACTGGCAGCATTTTCGTCACCTTTTCTAAGCTGTGAGTGTCCAGATGCTTCCGCACACCTCAGTTGTGACTGTTGAGACTGCCCCCACCCCCAAGGGGGTGTGTGTCTCTACGGTTCTGGTTAGGAACAACTTCTGTGGTGAAACCAGGGGTGGACTGGGAGCAAAAAATGGCACTGGCTTTTTTTTGATCATGGTGGCCCACTACGATTATTTATATGATATGGAAAAGCACATGACATACCAGAGGATATATGTGTACGTTGTGTGATTTCAAAAATTAAAATAAAGTGCAGCAGCTTACAAGGAAGAGAACAACCATGTAAAAAATTTATATGCTCTTTCACTACTCAGGGATTCATCTTGTGACACTGTGGCCATCTCTCCCAATTCTCACCTTGAAGTGAAAGTGGATGTCAAAGAAACAAACATATTCTCATAATGTGTCCATGCATTCGGGTATTGTCCTTTGAAATGTCATGTAGCCTAAATTTTTATACAATTTAGACAGCACAGAATCATTAACCTACTTTAACGCATTTGTTTATACCACATATATTCCACAATTTGACATCAGTGATGCAGTGAAGATAGTCTCTATTTCTTGACACCAACCCTCCCCATTAATCCGGGCTTGGGACCGTCACCTAGTTGAGCTGGTTTGCTCCCTTAAGTAGCTGGGTTAGGCTAAACTATATACATATTTACAAAGACTATAATACAACATCCAGAAATATGTAGTCAATAAACACATTTTAAAGAAGCTAGCCTATCTGGCGAAATTGAATTACTTTTTGGACCAACATACCTGTACACAACAGTCGTCAGACAGATGAGGACGTTAGGCAGCCTTTAGATCCTATCCATCATGTACTGCAGTTTTTTGCAAATCCTTCAAATGGAAAACCATTAAATACAAAAGTAACAGCTTAGTTTGACTTCAAAACATTACTATGTATTATATTTTTAGTTTGTTATAGGGATTTTAGTTTTTTTTTAAAATTAAAATTACAGCATAAGCCCACCATAATAAGAATGTATAACAAAAATGAGAGATATATAAAATTGCAAGTCACGCTTGAGGTATGAGTAATTTATTCTAGCCATCAAAATTATATCAAGATATAATTTTGTGCATATTTAGAATATGAGCAGCCTCTGTGATCTAGGGGATGGCCCTGTCCCCGGGCTGGCCCAAAAATGTGCTCCGCCCACTGGGCGTTGCCCGGTATGCCAGATGGCCAGTCCATCCCTGGGTGAAACTAATAAATATGAATTAAAAAAAAAAAATTAATTAAGCAAGCATCTCAAGACATTCTGTGAGCACTTGTCAGTATTCCTCCTAGCCACAAGAGGGCTCTATGCATTTAGAGCAGTCCAAGTCCAGACCAGGTTTGTATGTGGAGTTTTACTACATGAAACTGAACCTTAGTTTTTTCAGGAAGTCTAACTATGAAACAGGCAGCTGGGTCTTAGTATGAGAACTTCTGTCAGATTTTCATCTCATACTTGCTTGATTTTTTTTGCCATCTAATGCCATAATTCTGGGAAATTTGAGTCACCTAGTCTCGCCCCCACCTGTGAGAAGGGGAAACAATGAATGTGTGCTCCACATTGTGTTTGCTAGTGGTCAAATATTTATTTATTTTATGCTATTTTCAATTGTGCTGCAATGAAAATTTCCCTGCAGTTGAGCTTTCCAGACCTGAAGGCAGCTTCTATTTTTCCTGCGTTTCTACCTTTGTTTGGCTTATTCAGTGGATCTTTGTTCTCTCTGTGCTTTGATATATTGAACTTTTTCTCGCAGTGATTGCAATTGGCAAATAGATGTTGTGAAATGTCCAAATATTTTGCTGATTTACCATGTCTCTTAGCAATGTTTCCAACTGAAATCAACAGAAGAATATCTGCAGGCCCTGTACTTAGTGTTTTCAAGCATTCCTTTGTATTTGAACTATCTCAGATGAATCGTGTCCATAAGTAACCTTTCAAATGCATGTAGAGAAACCAAATGCAATAGCTTGTCTGAAACATCCCACAGTCTTTTTCTCTGAACTTTGCTGTCATTGCTATTTTAATATTGTAGCTCCATTAGGGAATTAAGCATATAACTTAGGTGTTTTTCTTTCTTTCAAGTTTTAGAGAAAAAATTTGTTTTTGTAAGGTGATCCCCCCCGTAGGATTAGTGTGATATACATATATTGAAAGTATTTGAGTCGTCTGACAAGTCTATAGATGACAGGTGAATACAAGTACTTTCAAAGGGCTAACTATGCTTTGCTTTTCTGCAACAAAATTTTATCGGTTCAGCTTCATCTTTATACTCCCACGGTCATTATAGTAATGGTGAGTGTGCTGTGTTATTTCCCATAATCCATCTTTTTTCCCTTCTCCCGTCCTTCCTTCACAGGGCAGCAGAGATCCTGTACTCTTTTGCCCTATCGAGCCTTAAGAAGCACAACAGGTTAAACGATTTCCCTTCTGTTGAAAATTACAAATTGCTGACAGAGGCCAGGCGGAACCTGGGACTCTTCCAGCACCATGATGCCATCGCAGGAACTGGGAAGGACTGGGTGGTCATCGATTATGGGACGAGGTAGGAGCCCCCATCTGCCTTTGACATAGATTATGGATTCTCAATTGACACAGTGTTGAGTAATATATTTTTGTTTGTTTGTTTTTGTTTAGTTCTTGGATTTTGTCTTATGATGACTGTCCAGCGTTCTGTACCATACACTTTTTGCTAATAAAGGTCTGAATATTACTACACAAACAGAGCTGCATGGTAGCACATGGCAATTATATGGTGCAAAAATCACCAGGACTTCAGATGACGAGTGTAAAATGTTTCAGGACGCCAGCTTTCCAGAACTATATGGACATTTATGTACACCCACTATTTGGTAAGCAGATTAGTAGTACTCCTTAAATGTTAATGAGCGGCATATTGTGACGCCCAAAAGTTAATCAGTATAAATTTGATGTATCCTTATTTTTAATAAATGTGTTGGACTTTTTTTCCCTTTCAAAAGATGTTGTGGTTGTTGAGCTGTCCTTTCCTTTACCTCCACTTCTGCTTATTCTTTCCATGATTTACCAGAACAGAGGTTTGTGGCATGCTCCACTAATTGAATATTACAAAGGTACATTGAATATATACAGATTACTAATATTTTATGCAATCTTCTTGTCTGCTTATCAAATTGTGGCTGTATAATACCGAAAAGTTGGTGTCTGGACAAATGCAGCAACTTGAAGCGGCAGGCCTTCTTATATTTTTGGGTGTTGTGTATGTTGAGCATTTTAAATGAAATGAAATTAAATGAAGCTTCATTTGCCATTGGTAAGACTGCATAGGATTTCTTACTTTTCCTATAAGACACACATATACAGGTAAGAATGCAGCTTGAGGTATGAGTGCAGGGTCAGCTATTTATCCAGATTCAGATTCAGATGCTTTATGGTCATTGTTTTTTCCACAGTGACAAAATTTAAAGGTGCATCCTCTCCAGCGTCACATCAAAACAATATACACATTAGAAACAATAAAGCATATGATAAACAAACAAACAGACCCATATAATAAAGCAGTCATACCCCATAGTTTCAATTGATACTGAATTGAATCCAGTGCCACTGGGGTATTTCAGAGGGGTTTAGGAGCCTTGCTCATGGACCCTAAGGGCAATAAAACTAACTGCTGACCACAGAATTTGAACCCACAACCTTCTGATCACCCAGAAAAAACCCTCAATCACCCGCAAACTCCCCTACATACTGGGTAGGCATGATTAGCATTATTTGGAAGTGGGTGGCCAAGTGAATAACCCCCACCCCCTTGCTCTGTGTGTGTATTTATCTGTGCCCTGTGATGGATTTGCATGCTTTCCTGGGTGTCCCCCAGCCTGGGACAGGTTCCTGGCCCCCGTGACCAGACCAGTATAAGGAGTCCGAAGATGGAAGGTCAATAGGAGTATTTATTAAGTAGATGTGACATAAGGTTATGGCTTGAACATTAACCGTGCATTGGGAGAACATCGCGGTCTTTCAGGCCCACAGCAGTCAAGGAACACAAACCCCAGTGGGATAGCTGTGGACCTGACATCAAGCGATGGCCGTGCTGGGAGGGAGGGAGGGAGGGACGGACGGACGGACGGACACTTTTGCTGTCATGCTGCCTTGGAACTTGTTAGTGATACGTTAGCAATCGATAACTCCTATATTAAATCAAGATTCTGACAATTAACTTCTTACCGAGTCAAATAAACTAGATGTACGAAATACACTGCCTCGCCGAAAAATAAGTTACCATTTTGGCATGTCTTGACTCTAATGTTGGCCGATAGGTGAGTTTTGTGTATTCACGTGTTCTGCGTTGTTAGCTGTTGCCATACTGTATGCCCATTGGTGGCGCCTTGATGCTAAACCCTGAAGCTAAACAGTGCTATGTCTCTCCAGGGGCCTCATACTAAAGTCATTTTCTTTTTTTTCCTCAGCAGAAACTGCCAGATATTTTATTCTTTTTCTGATCAGTGACTCGATCTGAGCTACCGTACAGCCAGTATGGTTGGGGCCTTGGCAGTTTCCCTTCTTGTGTCTCTCATCTGATGATATGCAAACGTTTCATGCGCATGAGGCTGTACAGGTTTCTCAACCCCCTACCCACCCTTTTTTCCTTCAGGCTGTTTCACTCCATCCTGAATCTGAAGCACATAATGGTGAACTCGGCCCATTGGCTCGTGCTGAAGAACAAAGAAGAGTATAGCCATCAGCCGTCCATGCCGTTCCTTCAAATGGTAACTATCGACTCAAAGAGGAGAAGCATCTTGGGTTCTGTGTAAAACTCCCACAGGGTTTAACAGTTAAATATGCACAGGAAATGTGTCCATATGCTTATGTTATGTCCACACTGCTATGTTTTCCTTTAAAAATGCGGACAATACTTTGGTAAACACTCTCACAACAAGCTTCTGAAAACATTTTAGTATCACAGTGTGGATGAATGAAAATAGACTTGTGAAATTAGACTGCAAAAGTACCCTAATTGGGCCGTACTGGTCACATGGCCCTTCCCTGATTGGATCCCACTATTTACAGCCACATTGCCTAATTGGTCACCTGTGGCCTGTACTACGAAGCGGGGGTTACTGGCTTATCGGGGTAACTTGTCGGATTTAAGGTGCCACAGTTTAAATGGACTTCATATTCGTTCATTTACATTTTGCCCAGACTACCTTAAATCCAACAAGTTACCCCGATAAGCCAGTAACCCCGCTTCGTAGTACCGGCCCCTGGTATATGAGGGCATCCTGGTAACACCACAACCTCACTCCCACCCTTTGCCTTGCTAGTGCTGAAATCAAAAGACCAACACAAATAATAAGGCTACTTTACAGGCTTTTGTGGGCGGTCAGGCCACCAGGCAAGATACCCTAGTTACTTAAAATTCATGATGGTTTTTGACATACTGTAGTTTGTCTGGCCTCCTCCCACAGACCTGACCATGAAGAAAGGTTCTAGCAGTTATTCAGGCTATAGACAACTTACCTAAACATGTAAAAATTTAAAATATTTTAAAAATAAAATATAAAAACATCTTCCTGTTCATATTATTTTAATGGATTTTTTTTCATTGCATTTCATGTTTGACCTTTGTAATATGGGAACACTTTTATTTTAATTATTTTGGAATTAATTGCAATGCTGAGACGTGATTTTTATAGGCTTTTTTATATTCATTACATGACATGAGTAGTGAGAGTGCAGAATTTCGGCCGGAATTATTTTCAATCATTTTCTTATTAAATAGCACCATACAGACACCATTGTGCAGTATCGTAGAGATATCAAAATATCAATATCAGGAATAGTCTAAAAAAGCAAATCAACACACAATATCAAGTACCCAACCCCCTACCACTGGCCCAGGAAAAAATAAAAAAAATAAAAACAAACAAACAAAAACAAAACAACAACAACAATAATAATAATAACAGGTCGTCTCAGCACCTATAGCAAGACCAAGGGCTCAATCAGGTTCAATATTCTTCAAGGACTTAAACCAGGGGTGGTCTTTTGCAGGTCTTTTCTGCAAAGAGCCGGTGTGTATGCAGCTTTCTTGGAGAACCTGTAGGTCAGCTCTTCAAACCCAGGACTCTTCAGCCAAGCAGTCCTCTAATTAGCAATATAAATAGGGAGTTGCAACAAAAACACGCATGCACACTGGCCCTTTGCAGATAAGATTGGCCACCCCTGACTTAAACCATAAAGGGCTGCCATATTTTGAAGAACTGTTCTACCTTCTCTCTCAAATCATACTTATGTTCTTCTTAAAACTTGAAAAAATTAGGATCCTCCAACCATAGGGATACAGATGGGGATGTGAAGCCTTCCAAAATAAAAATAACCTACGTTGTGCTATTAGAGAAGTAAAAGCAATCGCATCAGCCTGTAGATAAGTAAAATAAATGTCAGGGTTATTGGAAACACCAAAGATGGCAACCAGGTTCTAGTCTGATTCCCAAAACCTGTGACATCATGATGTCAAAGTAGGGAGTTCAATGTAACTGGAGTTTAAGGTAGAAAAAAACACATGGGTTAAATTACAGGGGGATGAATTACACTTATTTCAGATAATTTGGATTTAGACAGGTACACTAGATGTACAATTTTAAACTGGATCAGGGAGAGCCTCACACAAGATATAAGGGTTTTTAATGGGGAGGGTATGTATTGAACAAATTAAAAGCTGCCTTGTGCGTGAATTCATTTAGTACAATGTAAATCTGAAACTGTGTCAGATTCTTCCTTTTGCAGAATTAGATGTGAGGCAAACACCTCAGAGGACCAACACACCACTCTCCACTCAAGCTTAAATCCTGATGCTGTGAGACGATTCTGTGGTTTCACAGAAAAGTAGGTAGAAATTCTTGAAAAAAGACTGAACATTTTATACAATCATAAATCGGAATAAAATAGAATTCTCATGTATGATTTTCCAATTTTAAGCTTGAGCTTTAGCTATTTGTGGTTTCTGTCAGATAAATTATTACTGAATTTATTGATACATGGCTAACACATCTAACTCGTTTTATTTACTGATGAACAAGAAGTAATTGTAGATTATAAAAGTGATCTTTCACGCAAATACTTTCTTTATCCACTAGATGGCGAAAGAGCATTTTCACTTTTGGTTTCAACTTTCCTCCGAGAAGTTGCAGTTTTCAGCACGCTCCATGGCAGGGGTATCTTGGATCCGGGCATGCCTCTGGTACGTGCAAGGGCCATGCTGTAAGTTGTCAGAAGCACAAATCAGCTCCGTGCTCTTCTTTAGTAAACCGCTGTTTAGACCTTGTACGCACGCCGCCATGTTCGATGACGTGCTACCCTGCGACAGCGGACAGTTTTGCTATCCATCCGACATCCATCACCGTAACCCCTTATCCCAAATTGGGTCGTGGGGGTGGGCGGAGCCTATCCCAGGAACCAGTCCGAGACAGGGTGCACGCACACATGAGGCCAATTTACCTCAACCTACTCTGCATGCTTTCAGACCGGGGGGGAAACCAGAGCCCCCGGTGGAAACGCACGCGAACACGGGGCACTCAGATAGCATACGAATGTGCGCCACTTTAGGCAGTTATGCGGCACTGGTGGTCTTCCTTCGGCCCAGACAAAATGGATGTGAGCCTGAAGTGACCCACCTGTACAATAGCAAATGTGGGCCAAAGATCCCAAATCATATATGGCCCGTTTAAGGCAAAGATGCGGCACTTATGGCAAAATGTAATCTGAATGTGAACCTAATGTGGCCCATGTGGTAAATGCTAAATTTGGGCCAAATGTCAGAGAACAAATGTGGGCCACGTTTGGCAAACATGTGGCATAGTCGTTTAAGGGTATTCTGGGTCTAAACCCAAAGTGGCCCACTTGTGTAGTTGCAAATGTGGTCCAGTTATTATAAAACATATGTGGGCCAGTTTTGGATACGATTCGGCAAAGTAAGCTCTGGCTAATGTGGATGTGAGCCTAAAGTGGCCCAGAGAAGATATGGCAAATATGGCCCAG
>JABFEB020000113.1:2726425-2752263 GCA_019775895.2 Stomatorhinus ivindoensis
GGGGGGGGGACATGTCCCCTCCGTCCCCCCCGTGATTTACGCCCATGCCTAGAACATGCTGGAAGAACAATATCTCCCAGCTGTCTTGGTAATGCCTGCCACTCACCCAGAATGATCTGCAATTTACAACCTTGGAAAGTGATGTCAGGTCTGACCAGCTCAGCACTTTACCACTACACCCCCTCATCGGGAGAAACAGTGTGGAAAAATGACAACTAAGATGATATACATAAAAGATTTATGTTTATATCTACCAAATTATGTAACTTTCCATAAAAGTTTTTTTTCAAAATTTCAGCCATAATCCAGTCAATAATCCTTGACTGTTTTTGAAATAAATTCAAAAGAAAGGTATTGTAACAAATAAAACCTTCCTATTTCCATATGGAACCTTCCTATATGCATTATAGTTAAATAAGGACGATCGTAATAGCGGCACCAAGGTTACGTCAGGTGATTTTAGAAATAAGACCAAAAAATATATAATAGTATACTTCTTTGAACGGAACAGTTCTTCGGTCGGAACTAAAGCTTTACCTAGGGAAGATTTACGGAGTAACACACGCGTGTCATGTCAACATTACACGCGTGCGGCGGAACGTGAGCGGCATCTCACTTTAAATTGTCTTTTTGTATATGTTTTTGTTTGGAAGCGTGTAGTTTTTCGTTAGCAAAGTAGCGTTTTAACGTTCTTGATTTAAAATGTCTTCGGGAAGCACGAAAGGAAGTGCTGTTTTTTCCGGTTTCAGGGCCTTGGGGCTCTACTCGAACCATTTGGCGCACGTGGTGCGGTACCACAAGAAGCACCAGCAGTTCTACGTGGTAACGGCGGTGGGGAAGTGCTTCCACACCTACAATGTAAGTGCTTTTACGGGCAGCCTACGAGGAAACGGGCCGGTCACAATGAGCTACTCTTGGCGTAGCAGACAGCCATGAAGGACGCTAACGCTGGGAGTGAGCCGTGGACGGCTGATAAAGGGATTACGAGGGCGTGCATGAAATGCAGGTCTTAAAAAAAATGTGTGTTAAACTAAAAAGCGCACCCCCCCCTTTTTTACTTTAACCGAATATATCATTTTTATAATTAATTTAAATAGCTAATATTTAATAAATCGATGACGTTAAAAGTAAAGTGGTCTGAAGTGTAGACCCACCAAGTAGTAACCATGCGTACGTGTAATGTGCATAATTATAATTTCATTTTTCATTTCCAAGCATCTCCAGCGAAAGTTAATGTTTACTGTGCCAAATGATTTTGAATGCAAGGTGCCTTAACATACAGACATGGAACGAGAAATGCTGTACATGACGAATAATCTGATGCGTATAACGGTACTCGGAAGTTCTGAACTGACAGAGCTGACTACTATCGTTTTTAAGAGGTCGATGAGGAATGGCTTCGTGAGTGTTAATTACTGTGATTCTTTTTACGTTTCAGGTCAAGAAACTTGGAATCGTTGCTGTTAGTAAGTCACGACTTTTTGTTTGTCTGTGACAATTATGTTAATGCTATCGAATGCATTTTTTCAGTATTTTAAATTGTTCTTTGGTGTATAGGTACACTATATGGACAAAAGTATTGAGACACACCTTTTAATGATTGAATTCAGGTGTTTCATTCAGATCCCACAGGTGTAGAAAATCAAGCACTCAGCCATACAAACTAGTATTTGTAAAGAATGGGTCGTTCTGAAGAGTCCAATGAATTCAAGTGTGGTACTGTCATAGGATATCACCTATGCAATACGTCAGTTTCTTCCCTGCTAGATATTCCATGGTCAGTATGTGAGTTTAATGTGGAAGAACTTGACTGGTACACACAGAGCCCTTACTTCAACACCACTGAACACCTTAGGGATGAACTAGAATGGTGATTGCGAGCCAGGCCTTCACAACCAATATCAGTGCTTCACCTCCCAAATGCTCTACTGAATGATTGGGCAAAATTTCCCACAGACATGCTCCAAAATCTTGTACAAAGCCTTCCCAAAGAGTGGCAACTCTTATAGCTGCAAATGGGGGATCAACACCATATTGATGCATGTATATTTAGAATAGGCAGTCTTAAAAGTTCCTATAGGTGTAATGGCCAGGTGTCCCAGTACTTTTGTCCATAATCTCCTGAGAGCCAGCAATTCATCTTTGTCCCCTGTAGAGGATATTATGTTTTTGCTCATCTATCATACTGCACATGCCACTCTGTAAATTCCTGTTGTTTCTTAAACAGGACAGTTAGTGCTGTACGATGACATTACATTCTTGCAGATGTGACCATGCCAAACTCCTCTACCTGTCATATCAAAGTTTTTAATCGATATGTTTTTTTCCCCCCTGGATCCCAAGAGGCTACAGTGTATGTGGACTTGGTTTGGTTGAAAAATACCCAGAAGTGGTTTTACATGCCCATTTACAGCCCTTTTATTTGGTTCTAGAATGAAACAAGCCATTTTCCTTTTTTGGCAGGCTCATTAATATGTTAATGACTTCTGCTTTGATTGGCTAGTTTATGGTGAGGTACTGCGATGGTTCACAGAACCAACATTTTTATAGTCGTGCACCGCATAAGTGTTTTGGTTAATGATGGACCATATTTATGAGAGTAGCCTCACAAGATTATAACAGTTGAAAAGTTCTTTCCACTAACTGATGTCATGTTCACCCTGGGCCAATAGGAAAAATCCAGAATTTCTCTGACATAGCTCATATAGTTTTAGAGTTGAACTGCCTTGGAATTCAGTGAGATTTTCCATTCATTTGCAAAAATCCTTCCTCTGACATATTCAGATGCTACTATCTTTGCAAATGTAACACCTCTGCACCTGAAAAAATGTGGATATACAAGCCTTCCAAATATGTATTCATTTAGCTTGTATCATGTACCTAACTTAACCTCCTGAGTCCCGGGCTTTTGTTTGGTGTATGTGTGCGTGTGTTATTTCCTTTAGCTATTTGGGATTGGTAGGACCCCATAATCATCCAGGTGCCTAGGTCTTACTGTTCAAAGATATTGGTATCAGGCATCTGAAACCTGACTAAACTTTTTTGTGAATGAAGGAAAAACAGCATAAAATTTCAAGCCGGTTTAACTCCTAAACTATATGAGCTAGGCCAGAGAAATGTTGGATTCTTCTTGTTTGCTGAGGGGCAAACATAATGCCACGAAATGGTTCAATTCTGAAAATATATACTGAAGAAATGGGCAGCATGATTGGAACAGTGGTTAGCATTATTACGTCACTCCTTTGGCATCAGGGTTTGAGTCTCTGTCCCGGTTCTACATGAGTTTTGCATGTTCTCATATGTCTTCATGCGGTTTCCTCTGGGTTTTCTGGTTCCTCAAAACATGCTAAGGTGAATTGGAGTTGCTAAATTGTCCATATGAATTTGTGTATGAATGGTGTGCCTTGTGATAAGTTAGCGCTGGGGTAAGGATAAGCTCCAGCCCCATGCAACCCTGCCCTGGACAGGTGGGTATAGAAAATGGATTGCTTGATACTGGAGAAACTCCCAACTTACCAGGATTCCAGGATCTGTATTGAACATCTGGAATGTGTCTTTAAAAATGGTAACTCTCTTCTGTTCATTGTCTTTTGGTAGGCAATGCTCTTCCTGAAGATATTGCCTGCTTGGCAGCTGATAGGATGTTGGTCTTTGTTGCGCATGGAAAACTAGTTACTGCCTTTGCCAGGAACAAAGAGGTAAACATCCTGCTTAATTTACAAATTCCACATGGGGCACTTTTTTAAGGGACACTTCCCTAGCGATTTGCAGATTTTCCTCTGGCTTTCCAATTGATCCATGGTTGCTTGAGAAATGAGAGTACACCATGTACAGAATTATAGGCAAGTCTGTATTTTGATAGTATATTCTCTTCAGAAAAAAAGTTTGTCCAAATTAATCTCCAATTAAGAATGCACTGTTTATAAACCGAGCGTGCTCACCATTTGGTCTGAGTACTTTCTGTTTGGAGAAATACAGGAAACTGTAGATACTTTCCTGTGCAGAATTATTAAGCAAATTATTAATACTATTAAAATGGGCTAGAGAAGAATGGAAAAAAAAGAAACAGTGAAGTGCCAGTCAGAGATATGCAACACAATAAAAACTGCGAAACTTGTGAATCATGACCACTGTACAGTTCAGTATTTTGAGGCCAGCAACCACAGATGGAAGAATCATGTAAAGAGATGATGACACAAATAACTGTCAAGTTAAAGAGGAGACTCCCAGAAACTCTTTAGAATCAAAGTCACCATTTCTCAATATTCTCAATATTGCAGTCTAAATGGAATTTCTGGAAGTACTAGGTTCTGCATGGTACGTGACATTGCTAATGTCTCAAAGGCTGAATCACAAGTCCAGGAGGCACACAACGTGAAGCATTCGGAATAGGCATGGACATGTCTCACGACTGATTTTACAAAGGTTTTCTGGACAGATACTTGATAGAAGAGATGGTTGGGCCCATGGATGGACACCTTCTGTTAGCACCAGCAGGGTGGTGATGATGTCGGCTGCAATTATCACTGATAAATTTGTAGCGCCTTTCCAAATTGCACACGGTCTGAAAATGAACTATGAGACCTACTGCCAGTTTCTGGAAGATACCTTCTTAAAACACTGCTACAAGAAAAAGTCAGCAGCTTTCAGAAAGGTTATGATATTCATGCAGGGCAGTGCCCCCTCCCCATGATATTCGTGCAGGGCTGTGCCCCCTCCCCATGATATTCGTGCAGGGCTGTGCCCCCTCCCCGTGCATCAAAATATTCCAGAGATTGGCCAAGAAAGGCTGGAAAGGTAACATAATTATGACCTCTCCCCCTTCATTACCTGACTCAGCCCTCAATGAAAACTACTGTGCCTTAATAGAGTATGAGATTTACCGAGGTAGCAAGCAGTACACTTCTCAGAGCAGTGTCTGGGAGACGGTCCTGTCTATAAGATGTGTAATATAAGATGTGATCAAATCAAAAACCTGACTGGTTCAGTGGGCAACAAGCACATGATAGTCATTGAAAATGAACATTAAACTTAAGTAATGTGGATTATATAGAATGATTTGACTCCTTATATAGCCTGAATGTCTACAACTGTTTTTATTTTTTCTCATGATGAATAACAGAAAAATCCACATCGTTTCTGATTACCTAATAATTTAGCACATTGATAAGTGTTTTTTATTTTTGTTTGTGATAGACTAATGTAACTTTCTCAAAAAATTGCTTGTAGTGAAAAGAGAACTTCCAAATTCATTTTTATAAGTCTGCCCAACTTTGGCTAAAAATGATCTCCAAGAATAGTACATGCCTAATAATTTTGCACAGATTGTACATTGTTTGTTGGAAAGGAGGCAGCAAACCATTCTTGTGTAACATTTTTTACTGTGAAAAAATAAGAATTATTCAGTGTAAATTCCTTTTCCGGGAAACAGTTGTCTGTGTTTAATAAATCAGCTTTTTAATTAATGTTGATTAGACTGGAAATCATTGAAGTCTTTTTCTGTTATTATAGTGCATTTCTGTTGTCACTTTCCTAGGTTGTCCACACCTACTCCGGCCATGGGGCGGAGGTGCATCTTCTACAGCCTTTTGGGGATCACATCATTTCTGTGGACCGGAACAATGTTGTCATTGTCTGGGATGTTCAGTCTGAAGGTTTGTCTGCCTTGCCAGGTTTAGTGTTACAGTCCCCCGCTTTTAATTTTTGCTCTTATTCAAAGTTCATTTCTAAGAGGATCAGGCAGTATTTGTAATTTGGGGTTAAATTAGTGTTTCGCCTCACTCAGCCCGTCAGGGAAAAAGAACATTTCTGAATTCGCATTTATAAACCTGTCTACTGTCTAAGCTAAAGGTTATCTTCAGGATTCTTCCTACAGTCCAGAATCATGTGATTAGGTGTCCTGATTTCTCTAAATTGTGTATACTGTGTGCTGCCTGGGGCTGGTTTGGAGGGGCTGGCTATAAAGTGTCCTCACCCCCGTTTGTGTTATGAAGACAGCAGAACAGATTCTCCTGATTCCATGTATGCTTTGCCCTTCCAGATGAATACCTGCTAATGGCACATGACAAAGCATCCTTTGAAATTTCCGCTGTCATGCATCCAAGCACCTACCTGAACAAAATCCTGCTCGGAAGCTGTCAAGGGTGTCTTCAGCTGTGGAATGTCAAATCAAAGTAAGGCCTGCGCCTCGCATGTGGTGAATTTAATGCCAGTTCCCTCATCCAGACTAGTCTCGAGTTTTATTTGTATATGCACAAACATACTCTGTGCATGTGTGCGGTGAAATGCTTTTTTGCAGCCTTCCCGGAAGGAAATTTGTAAACAAAAAAGAATAATATAAAAGGATAAATATAAATAAATGCATTTAAAAGCACCGGTTATTGAAACTTTAGCAAAAAGACGTCCCACTAAGAAAAGTGCTCCCAGTGTTGGAAATTAATAACATTTCATGAATAAAAAGAATCAAGGATATAATTAGGGGGTCCTTTGCACATATTTAAAGTTCTTTTATAGGCTTATTTTTTATCTTTATTAATTTAATGTTTATATGCTGGCCCATTGCCTACAAAATCAGTTGTCCTCAGATAGGGGATAATCGTTTCAACTTGATTAAAAAAACAAAAAGTAATAATTGAAAGGAATAATAACTTTAGCTCACACGAAACAGTACTTTGTAATATGTATTAAAACTACAAACAGTAAGGTTTGAACAATATTTACTATTACTTTGTGGTTGCTCAAAATGTGTCCCACATATTCATCACCACTGTCTGATATTTATAAAAAGCAATAAAATGTAAGTAATAAAAAAAAATGTAAGTAATTTTTTATTTTCAGAATTAAAACCTGTTTTATCCAAATTCCCAAGAATCAGTGATAGAAATAAAATAAATGCAGTAAAGTAATGAAGTATACGTGAAAAGTGATTATAAGTGCCTGCACTTTTTGAATTCACCTCAGACAGTTTATGTCAGCATGGTTTAAGATGAGAAGGGATGCATAAGTGGGGCGTTGGCTGTTAGGGATCCTTGTTTAGTTTACGAACAGCTTGAGGGTGGAGACTTGTTCTCTCTTGGTGGAGTCCATAGGCTACAGTAGTGTCTCCTTCACTGTAGTGGTGGGAAAAGGCTGGGTTTGAGTGCCGCTTTGTTTCTGGATGCCGACTTATCCGCCGTAGCCCTTGGCCGTGATGAGTAATGGCTCAGTGACGGCGAAGGCACCTATGACAAAACGCTGCTTGGTGTCGGCTGAGGTTCACGGGGGATGCCTGGGGCGATGGGACTGAGCAAAGCTTATTTCAGGTTTCCGGTAAAGATGGAAACCCCTTGAGCTCAAATCAGCTATACTTGCTACGTGTAGTGCCTGTAATTACTTTAATAACATTTGTTTACGAAATGTGATGATCCAGGTGAGGCCTGGTAATCCACTGAATGTGGGGCAAGCTGTGGGTGTGATTACACAGGTGTGAGTGATGTCATTTGCTTGAGGTCAGCATTATTATTATCATTATTATCTTTTTTAACCATGTCGTAAGCAGGCGATGCACATGCTTGATGGGTGTAAGGCCTGACAGTCTGACCACAGGCTGTAAATACAAAGTCTGCAGTACAGACTGGTTTTTCAGAATTTATTTCTAGCTGCTTCTCATGTTCTACATTAGTAGGTGTTATGGGAGGGAGATGACTGACCTAGCTGGTTAATCCTCACTGCTTTTGCTTAAGGTCGGGGGTCTCCATCTTTTCCCTTTAATATAGCACAGTAACATTTTATAAGGCTACATCTTTGGTGCATATAGACCCTGCTAAATTTATGATTGATAAGTGGGAATTACCTTAGCAGCAAGAATATACCGATATGAAGATCAAATATAATGAATAAGTACGAGAACGTACATAGTACAAATAGCAAAAGCAGGGCATCATGCGTGAGGGTGCAGAGAGTGTTAAAAGCCCTCGTGGGGGTGGGGTCCTTGTGTTTCTTTGGGGTTCCTCTGGTGTCATTTTCCATTTGAAAATGGGCCATGGGTCGCTGGACACAGGGACACGCTATTTCACCTTTAAACTAGGCATGTGCCATCTGGGGTATTGCATAGCCCACTGCCTCCTGGGATAGGCTCCAGGCAGCCCTGTCCTGTATCAGCTGTGGGTGGATGGGTGGGTGGACTCACTGGCACTCAGTAACTGGTCGCTCTGCTTTAATTTCATGCCACAGCAGAGTTTTGTACTTAAATCTCTGTACTCGTACTTGGAGCCTCTGACCTCTGTGTCTCCTTTTCCAGCAAACTCCTATACACCTTCACAGGATGGGGCTCTGAAGTAACGGTGCTACAGCAGGTGCGTTACGGGTTGCCTGGTGTTTATCCATCATGCGCACCATGAGGCAAAGGGGTCCTGCTGATGTGAGCAGCTTTAGGAGGAGATGGGGGGGGGGGCGAGGGGGGGACGATGCATGTTTCCATTGCAGATGGCCAGCACAGAATGCCACAGGTGGTCAGGCTATGCAAGATTATGAATCTTGGAAAATCCCCCTCTCAGCATACAAAATGTTTACTTGGTTTTAATGTAAGAATGAGTAATGGCGTAAGAGAAATGTCAGAATAGATAGTGAATGTCAGTTTATATGGTACTGCTGCTTAGCGTGCATTAGTGTAGAATTCCTCACAGTTAATCTGGGTCGTGTTGTTCTTCCAGGCCCCAGCTGTGGACGTCGTGGGTGTTGGGATGGCGTCCGGTCTCATCGTAATACACAACATCAAGTACGATGAATCACTCATGAAGTTCCAGCAAGACTGGGGCCCCATTACAGCGCTGTCATTTCGCACAGGTGACTTAACGTCTCAGTACCTATATGAAATACTCTTACTCCTGTCTCACAGGTCAGATAAGTCTTCTGTTATTTGCTAAACATGAAACTTGGCTTTGTCTGGGGACCCATCATAATAAGACTAGAAAGTTTTGGAGGAAATTCTAATGCTTCCCAAAACTTCTCAAGATGGTCACCCAGTAATGGCTGCGGGGAGCCCTATTGGCCACATTGGACTGTGGGACCTGGAAGACAAGAAGCTGATTGGTCAGATGCGAGACGCTCACAGTACAGCCATTGCGGGCTTGACATTTGTCCATGCAGAGCCTCTTCTCATCAGCAACGGGGCAGACAATGCCATTCGGGTCAGTGTCTTATTTGTCCTGTTGCCCTGCAATAGTGCTATGAATTAATTAAATCGGGATAAACCAGAGTGTGATATTGCAGAGGTTTCAGTGTCTCTCCCATGCAAAACAGGTGTGGATATTCGATATCCCTGGTGGAGGTGGGCGTCTCCTTCGCTGCCGAACTGGACACAGTGCCCCGCCCACAAAGATCATGCATTATGGTCAGAATGGACAGCAGATTCTCAGTGCCGGTCAGTAAAGATGGAGTCTGTCTGCATCATATCTGTTGTGGGTGGATGGTCAAGAATCGAAGCTTAATTGTTTAGTTAGGCCATCTCTTAGCTGCAAGAATGTGAAGTGTGTGCAATAGAAAATAATTTTTTTTAATGTTGAGATGATTTCAAGTTAACATTATTAATTATCTGATGTGTATGAGTGAATTGAAACTCTGACCATTTTTTAAACCCGGTATCTAAATTCTCTGGGATGAAATTCTTCATTAATTCTGTATTAGTCATGGGTATGAGCGATCAAGGTAAACCAAATAAAGTTTTCATTTCTTTCCAAATTTTTAGGGTAAATATAGCCCGTTCACTCATTTTGGTTCCTTTTGGGTAGATACCTAGAATGGGTATTACTGCCAGAGGCTGCTTTACATGTTTGCAGAAATTAACTTAAGAACTTGATATTAAAAACAGGAAAGACTTATAAGTGGGGTGTGTGTATCTTGTACACTAAAACAGTGGTTCTCAAACTTTTTGAACAAAGTACCAAAAAGTCAAACTAAACCATACAAGTACTACATAGCTTAAAAATATCATGGCAACCTGAATCACTGTAAATCAAATTACCTCACATACCACCCGGGAGCACTCCGAGTGCCTCTGGTTGTACACATACCACAGTTTGAGAACCGCTGCTGTAGTATATGAGCCTCGTCTGTTTTTTCCAGACTTCCTTAAGCCCCTGTTTCTCATGCTTGTTGCTTCTCCTAGGTCAGGATGGCACACTACAGTCCTTCTCTTGTGTGCACGAGAGGTTTAATAAGAATCTGGGACATGGTAAGGTTCTTGTGAGCATCGTCCATATCCGATTACTTCTTCTGTGGTATATCAGCCAAGCCCCCGCCAGAGTGACTCTGGGAGGGGCAACCCCAAAGGAGTTTGTTTTAATTTCAGTGAATTGTTTTTCATGGAAAGGTGAAAAACTCGCTATTGTCTTTTTCCTGGAAAGAAGTGCAATGGATGCGAGTCATTTATGTCTGGAATTTTTACATTTGTTACGGTTATTTGATGCTTCGTTATTGTGGCACAATAAGGTTCCATAAACAAGAAGAAATCCAAGAGGAAGGGGCTGAAGCTTGACACTATGAAGCTGCCTGCCATCACAACTTTTGCTGCAGGTATGAATTAGTGAAATTCTGTTGCAGGATTTAAATTTGAAGTAAACCACTAAATAGTCATCATTACAGTCAGTGACATATTTTCCATCTTTCTCTTGGTGTTCTCTGGATAGGCATGTCATGATGACAAATTTTGCTGGACGAGAAATTGATCCAGGAATTATTGCGATAAACAATAATATTGTCGTTGTGAGACCATTTTCAACTGATGTAATGATAATGGCATATTAATGCAAGTACACCCTTTCAACGATCAATAAACTTTAATTTCTAAAGAACATTTTACTGGAAGACATTTTTAATATCCAAAATAAATTAACAAAACAACCAAAAACAATAAATGAGTTATGAAGTCTCTGTAAACAAAATCTTCCTTAAAATATTAAATATTATATTGTATAAACCAATGTAGGGGTGCAACAATTTCGACATTGTTGACAAAAATCAACAATAAAAATAGATGCCGACAAATTTGCTTGTCGATAATTGATAATTGCGAGACATATTTTTAAACTGAGTGAAACATTTTCCTTCCCTTCTACCTGTGTAATTCTACCGCTTTCCATTAGACTGCAGCAATACACTACACTGGTGAGATTCGCTCTTGCGCAATAGCATTCAGCGACAGGTAGAAGAATGGTGGCCACAAATCAGGCATCACCGCATATTAAATGCTCTAAAGTCTGGGACACATGGATTAAAGTTTTCTGTCGCTATGACTAATAATAATAATAGGCTAGTAGTAGTACTTTTTACATTTTCAAAAAAGATTGGAATGAAATGTATTTGTTTGGAAGTCATTTGTGCGTCATATGAAGTGTCTCATTCGCTAATAGTAGCTAAAATCGGTTGGAAAACTGGAGAAAACCCATTGCATAGTTAGATATAATAGAAGCCAAGTCTCCGAAGCTCAGGATTCTGGACAGTGTCTCCAATGTCGCAAGTGCTGCGAGAGCTTATGCTCTGTTAAAAATAAATAACATCAGTTTTGAAGTCAGTTTTCTTGATGTTAACAGAGGAATGGCAAAGGGAAGCTGCTCTTAATTTCCTGTATTTTGGGTCGGGATCGTGGGATTTTTCAGCCTGCTTTAAAATGAGTTTTTATTTATAAACGCAGGCCATATAAATAGCTGCTATGACAAGAAATTACCGTGCATTTTAAACTCTATACCACAAATGAAGTACGAATTAGCATATACAGGTTAAAATGCATGATAATTTGTTGTACGTACCCAATCACAGCAATGGATTGCCGCACGTATCGCTTTTTAAGATGAATGTATACTTGTGTACCAGTTGTATGCAGCCCTGATTATAACAAAGATTGTATCAAATTTGGATTGGTGTCGGCGCTGATCCAGACCTGTTTGACGGATCGGGAATCGCCCATGTGTGACCAATCCACTTCCTATGCGCAATCTCTAAAAAGATATTCTTATTTCATGTTAAATCTATTTGCACAATTTATTGCACAACAGCTCTTTCCCATTTTACATGTTTTTTTTTTTTTTTTACGGCATTCAAGTCGAGCAATAACCTCATACTAAATGTAAAAGCTGGTAGCTAAATAGGAGCCATTTTATAATTATGCAATTTATAATCCCATTAGTCGACTAATCGTTTCAATAGTTGATGATTAGTCGACTATCAAAATAGTCGTTAGTTGCAACCCTAAACCAATGCCATTTTTCACAGACCGGAAATAAGCGAGCCGCATTTCCATGAACGCAGAAGCTGACGTACAAGGAGCCTGCTGACACGAGAGTTCCTGCCTCATTACTAATGATGTGTCATTGGCGAACGAGATGGCTCTTCGAGCTGACTCTTTTTAGTGAACAATGGGAGCCGACTCTTGTTCAAGAGCCGTTTTAGTAATGTTTATAGAATTGTCCGGGTTTTTGAGCCACCTAAACATTAAGGATGACAGTGGCCGGAATATGTTGTCTTCCGAAATAGCCCATGCACGAGACGAGCTCAAATCAGGTCACACTAATCAGCATCAGGTTAAACAAAGAGAGGGGTGGGTTTTTTTTAAAAAGAGCTGTTTAAGAGCCAAAAGAGCTCTTGGTGAGCTGAGCCAGATGAGCCGTTTTGCTAAAAAGAGTCTATGTTCCCATTTGGTAGGGAGAGAAACGAGGAAAATAAGCATGCAAATGAAAATTATCGCGGCCGGAAAAATGATGAACTTCATTTTAATTATCGTGCAATTAATTGATTTATCGTTTATCGTGACAGGACCGTCTCTGACTGCATTGTACATGCAATAAGTTGTTTTGCTTAAAAACTAGGCTTATGAAGTGTATGTAGCTCTTAAACATTACAGTGACATACAGGAGTATTAAGGGAATGCACTGTTGGTTATGCATGGCTGTCAGAATTTGTTGTAAATGTACAGTTCCCTGGTATGGTTCGGGAACTACTATGCAGTTTCCTTGGTTATAATTTGGGTCTGGTTGTTCGCTTGCAGAGACTGCCCGTCAGAGTGACTGGGATGGGATTATAGCCTGTCACCGTGGTTACCTCATCACCACTACCTGGAACTACCAGAAGACCTCTATGGGAGCTCACAAACTGGAGCCTGAACGTTTTGACAAGAATCGCGCCCTCAATATCCAGGCCACGGTGAGCTTGCCCCAGGAGTGGAGTTGCATGCTTGCACACCCTGAGTGGGCTCATGGGATATAAACCATATGGTTTGCGTCACTGCTTTTTTGCAAACAGCACGTATTTTGACCTGTGTGCCTTACAGGTGGTGGACGTTACATCCTGTGGTAACTTTGCAGTGGTGGGGCTCTCCTCCGGACATATCGATGTGTACAACATGCAGTCAGGCATTCACAGAGGTCACTATGGCGACAGCAAAGGTAAACGCTGGGGCAGCCTGGCAACTTCTACCCAGTCTGTCAGCGAAGGTTGCTTATCAAAGCATTTTGTCGTGTTTATTCCATCCATCTGGCAAATACACAGTAGCATCTGTGTTTTGTAATGACGCTGTGGATGTGATGTTGGGTGTAATTTGGGTGAATGGTTTCCCTCGTTTAGTCATTTCTCCGAAGCTGCTTCGCTGCTGACATTAGACGTGGTGTTGGGAGCCCTATTGATGGTCATTTTTGTAATACTATCCCCCAATCCACCACCCCCCCAGCACATGAGGGACCAGTACGTGGTGTCGCGGTCGATGGACTTAATCAGCTCACCGTGAGCGTTGGAGCTGACAGGCTGGTGAAGCTCTGGAAGTTCAAATCAAAGGAGCTGATTCACACTGTCACCCTGGATGCCTCTCCTTCCAGAACCCTGTTACACAGGCACAGGTGAGGTGGAAGTCTTGTTGCATGGCAGATCTGATCCGGGAGTGGAGCCTTCTTGCTTAGCTGAACTTGAATAGGAAGTTGAGAAGCGGGCGGGATGATGACATGATGTTTATGATGGCAGAAACTGTAGGAGCAGTATGTTAAGTGAACCATCTAGACGATCCTCACTCTGCATTCTTCCCCTGTCCTTGATTTTTCCACCTGTGTCTTGTACATCCGCAACAGTGAAATGCTAGCCATTTCTCTTGATGACTTCACTCTCAACGTCATGGATCTGGAGACAAGGAGGATTGTTCGCAAGTTTCCTGGTCACCGTGGAAAGATCAACGATATGGTGAGGTTAACTTGTGTGCGGAGTCACTGTCCCCAGGAGCCCCGGGTTTCCCCCAGCCAATCACAGGTGTCCTCCTTTTGTTTCTGCTAGACCTTCAGCCCAGACGGTCGCTGGTTGGTGACGGCCGCTATGGACTGTACCATCAGGACATGGGACCTGCCCACAGGAGCGTAAGTTCAAATGCCACGGCCCACTGAGCTGGTGGCCAGGGAACTCCTCCACGTCAGATCCGGCTCATTGTTACCCGCTACTTGAGAAAGGAAATGGGCGAGATGCGATAACTTGTAGCATAAGCTGATAAGAACACTGTGAGGGGCCATTCTCGGCCGAAGGCCACCTCAGATTTAAAGATGACCTTTCTCAAAGGGGGGGGAAAACATGAAAGGCTACATTTCTCGGACAGTTTGACTGGGTCTGGTAAATGTACAGTGGAATGGACTTTTTTCAAAAGTGCCTCTCTTTGACCCGGAATTCTCCCTCACCATCTCTCTCGATGGTAATGGTTTCTCTGCCCCCCCCAGTCAATCTGCTTTTGATCTCCTCCTTTCAGCATGGTGGACTGTTTTCTGGTAGATGCCGCTGTGGTCAGCGTCAGCATGTCTCCCACAGGGGATTTCCTGGCCTCTGCACACGTGGACAGTCTAGGAATATACTTATGGTAAGAGCAATCTGGAAAGTTCCCCAGTGGAGGGTGAGGGTGTGCTCATATCCAAAGTTTAGTTTTTGAAGAAAACGTAGTTACAATTTCGTATGAATTTTCCTTGTCATTTAAATGGATATGCACTTTAATAACGCATTGCAATTGTCAGTCAATATATTTTATTTTATTCAGTACTGTGTATTTCATTCATAATGTTCAATTTTATGGTCAGAAAACGGAAAATTTTACGGATGATAAAACTAAGCAGAATTGGCGTTAAGGTTTAAGATCCACTCTGTTCCAAAAGTGTCATGGTCTGGTGAATTAAGATGAACGCTGACATTGTATCCATTGCAGGTCTAATAAGACACTGTACAGCATGGTCTCCCTACGCCCGCTGCCCTCAGACTTTGAGCCCTCAGTGGTTGTGCTTCCTGGAACCTGCCCTGTTCAAGGTGTGTGAATAAAAAATGTCTTGTAACTGGTGCGCTGATGTCCAACCTTTGTCTAGGAGCAGACCTGAATTTGATAGTAAATGTGCCGCTTGGAGCGTTTTACAGTTGGCCTTTTTGGAAAGAGACTGGCATTTCTGGCTTAAGACTGACAGATTTTTCAGACTTATTTTGATTGTATACCGTGCATTTATGACACGTACATTGGAGAGCTTTTAAAGATGTGTAGGACTTTTCCCTTCCCCAGATGATGTCAGTGAAGAAGATATAGACACGAGCAGCGACATGATGATCGACTATGTCTCAAAGGAGCAGCTTGATGAACAGTTGGTGACACTGTCTCTTCTGCCGGATTCCAGATGGAAGAACCTGTTGAATCTCGAAATTATTAAGGTGCGCTTGGGGTTTATTAGGATGGATACCTGTGTTTATGCATCCTGTCTCTTCTGGAGGTTCTCTCTTGTGAAAATACTGACATCTAGTGGCCAGACAAGTTTTCTCAAGATTTTTAAAGCACTCAGATCCAGAGTTCATTAACTAGAATTGTTTGGTATGTACATTGTCCGTCGTCTTGCACCTTATTCTGGGCAGGTTTTATATATTTGAATATAACAGGTTTTGTTCTGAGGACAAGCCCTCACAGGGACATAGGGACTGGGGGGCTGTGTACCCACCAATATTTAATTGAGTCATTCATTTCCCCTACGAAATAGGCTTTTGTATTTAAATTATGTCCCTCCTAATATCAAACAACATTGTGTTCTCATGATGTTAAACCAGATTCACACTAATTTTACTTGACCTAGCCTGACCATTGAAATCATATCCCATTTATTAAATATTAAATATTTTATTCAGACAAGCACACTTTGAATAACTATACATGCAACACTACAGGACTTGTGTGCTTAATGCAACCCCCCCCCCCCCACCCACAGAAACGCAACAAACCCAAGGAGCCGCCCAAAGTGCCCAAAGCCGCTCCCTTCTTCATTCCCACCATCCCAGGGCTCATGCCCCAGTTCGCTGCCCTGGAGGACCCCAGTGCCAAAGAACAGGTGAGAAACAGCTGGGCTGACGTAAGCGTCGCTCCCAGAAAAGATGATCCTGCCGGGAATGCTGGCATGGCAGAGTGTTTTTGGCTGTGCTATCCCTGGACCATGTTTTTGTGAGACGTGTGGAAGTTTGGGGGAGGTTCTGAATGGAGGGATGGCATCATCTACCTTAACAAAACAGACGATATGTGGTAGAGTGTATTCGGATTGGTTGCTTGTGCCAGTCATCAGAAGGTTGCTCGTTCAAATCAGTGTTATTTCACTGTTGGGCCCTTGAGCAAAATGCTTAACTGCCAAGTTGTTTGACTCAAGTATATCTCTGGATAAAAGCATCTGTTAAATTATAATTATACATAAACGTAAATGAGTAAGCAGGTATGCACACATGAGACTTATAAAATGCTTTGTATTCCTTTCTTTGAAGTCAAAAGTTATGAATTTTGGAGTTCTGGCGCAGAAGTCAAATTTCTTCCTCCAACTCGAAGATGCCTGGGTCACCAACAACTGTAAGTTGGAACTGGAGTTTAATTCATAGTGGTGTTGTGCGTACCGTTTACCAAAGAAGCAGAGATGGTGAGTCACCAACAGTAAATGTTACGCAGATGTGTTTGGCCGAAAGCAGGCCGATGCAGTAGCACCTTCAGGTAAATATTTGCCCCAAGTGCTAACTGGGGGCTGATTTCCCATTCGCATATAAACTAATATTTATGCCAGAAGGCGTAACACCGTGTGCTGCAGCTTTAGTGCCACTCTTTCGGATGATTAGTCATGGTGTAGGCATAGGGGATGCCCTTGTGCGCAGGCCTCTGATTCTGACTGTTATGCTCCACCCATTTTCAGATGCCACCCCCCTGCAGCTTCTCAAAGATATGGGGCCCTCAGCCATCGATATAGAGCTGCGGGCCCTGGCTCCGGATATGAACGGGGCCCTGGAGCAGATGCAGGCCTTCCTGAGGATGATTGGTGCCATGCTGGACTCAAAGAGGGACTTTGACCTCGCGCAGGCCTACTTAGCCCTCTTCCTCAAGGTACGTCAGGCCTTCAGCACGGTACATGGGCCCATACAGCATTGTCAGGTGATCTGGAGCAAAGGCCACATGGTTTTATAGGCTAAGCTGTTTGTGCTGTTGACATTGATAGTGGCCAAGATGATTGTTCTTGTTCAATGGGAAGACAGCAAAAAAATCTCCTCATCTCCTTAGCTCAACCTAATCACAGCCCACTCATTATTAAAGACCTTGCTGCTACCCTGAAAGGCTAGAGCAGTTCCTATCTAGATACATGCTCTCCTTTTCTGTGGTATTTAGTTGATTCCTCTTAAGACTATTTTCACAGTTATATGTGACCAAAAGCTAACCAGAAAGAATAACAGTAGATATCAGTGTGTATCATTATTGCTTTCTGATCTATGATGTCCTGTCCTGCTGTCTCCTGTCCCTTCAGTCCAGTCTTCACCTTCCTGCCCTTTCAGTTTCCTCCTGTCTGCACACTCCTTTTTTGTACACTTGCATTAACAGGTATTATACTTCTAGTATATGTTGCCACTGCTGTTGGTAAT
This sequence comes from Stomatorhinus ivindoensis, assembly GCA_019775895.2. NCBI lineage: Eukaryota > Metazoa > Chordata > Actinopteri > Osteoglossiformes > Mormyridae > Stomatorhinus > Stomatorhinus ivindoensis. The sequence continues at coordinate 2,744,327 of JABFEB020000113.1, forward strand.
TGTTGTTATTCATTAAAAAATATATATGTCAAAGTAATGGATGTAAATAGAGGACATAAAACATGGCATCTCTATTTTGTTGTTTGCATCGTTAAACTACTTGGAGGTGGAAATGCTTACTCAAAGCTTCTGGAATGTACAAATACAATATCAAGTAGAGGGAACTCAAAATCAAGAATGAGGTTATTAAAAAAGGGGGGAAAAAGATTAAATCCTGTGATTATTTTGCACAAAGCTCAAAGGTTGAAAAACCCCATAAGAAAAGCACATGATCTTTGTCCTTCCCAGTCGCTCTCTTTTTGGAACATCCCAGGGCAGTGGAACAGGCTGCAGCTGATTGGCTGCATGGGTAGGTGGTGGTGTGGTACGTTCTGTTGCTGCCAAACATTGTAAGGATAGTGTACTCATCTTCAAGTGTTGGGGATTTCTGCGAGTTCCATGGGGATTTCTCTCTGGTTGCAGGTAACCTGTTATCTAGACGACTTGTCTAACGATACTGCTTCTGCCACAGCTGCACCTCCGGCTCGTCTCACAGGAATCGGCGCTGATGGACGAGACGCTGAAGGTCCTGCAGAGATTGGAGGGAACTTGGATGGACATGCAGATGCTCTTCAATCAGAGCCTCTGCTTGCTGGCCTACACCAAGAGCGCACTGCTATGACACGGTCCCCTGTTCTGCCTCTCTGTGGTTTTGTGTTTTTTTATTGTATCTGGAATTGTTTTTTTTTAAATGATGCTTCATGTGAAGAGTGACCCGAAGGAGTTTGACCAAAGTTCATATAATGCCACCTGGATACAGATTAAACCTTTGGACTTTGCTTACATTGAGACTTTGCTCATTGATGTCATCTTTCAGTGACTTAAGTGTCGTCAAATGATTCTGTAACAAATTGCTCAGCTGAGTGTTCTTTAGGTTCTGTTTGCTCAGTGGCACATGAAAGTACCGCAGCCTGTTAACAGAAACAAAGTGGCTGAATGTATACAGAATAGGCTCTTCAGGTCTGGCTTCAAGTATTAGAACACCTAAGACACCTGATCTCAGTGTTTTTGAACATGGTGTAATTGTTGGTGCCAGACAATGGTTTCATCATTTCAGAAACATTCACCCTCCTGGCATTTTCACACACTGCAGTGTCTTGAGTTTTCAGACAATGCTCTGATGAATAAAAATATCCAGTCAGGGTTAGTTCAGCGTGCACCATGTTACTGGATGAGGTCAGAGGAGAATGGCCAAACTCATTAAAGTTAACAGGGAGGCCACTAGTGCAAAAATAACAGTACAGTACACCAACAGTGGGTAGTAAAACGGATCAGTACCCACTATATATCTCTGACACAGAAGACTTGGATATCAAACTAGTAGTCAAAAAGACCCTAAATGAAGGAATCATTAGGTTTTCAGACCAGTATTGTTTGCGTATGCCTATGATTAACACCTAAATAGCCCTAAAATTGTATCAGAGGGTGATTAGTTAGTAGAGATCCTCGCCAAGTTTTAAGCAGAAGTGGTGAGATACTAAGACAAACTATTCACCCCATGGCAAGCAGTGCTTCATGCTCTGGCTGCCAGAGAAAAACAAGCGCCAAGCAGGGGCATGTTTAATGCCCCCACCCCCCTGCCTCTGCCCCTATGCTTCAGAAACTAAATGCATAGTTAGTAAGCAAAGCCAGTAGATCGTAGCTAGTTAGCAGAAAATGTTGCTTCAACATCTAAATGAAGGATGTGTTTATTTCATAATTATTGTACTGATTGTTGTGGCCAACAGGGGGGGCTTCAAGCCGCTGGGGCCTTACACAGACGTCTGGTTTGAATGGTGGGAAATACTGTCGCTGCCCATCATACATTTATTATATATTATTATTTTTGGATGGGTAATGAATGATGTTGTATTTAAATTTTTTTATAGGTAACGAATACCTATATAAAAGAAGTATATTAACATAGGCCTCTGAAACTGAATATGTTGCTATATGCTTCTTAAATGTGATTATAGCACAGGAACTCTAAAACTGACCTATAAGTGAAACCTGCACATAGACATTTTGGTCATAACATGAATGTTCTAAAATAATTACCTTGCTTTGAGGGTGAATATTCGTTTTTTTTAACAAATGGAGATGAACCGTGACCTGTTTTTTTGCTAGATACACATTGAGAATTAGGCCAGGAAGTGTGGGAACGGTGTTAGTATTCAAAATTCACTGTACATGTGTACACTTTAATGGATCATTCATTTATAGATTTGTAAAATTATTCTTTTGAAAAGTTAAGCCACTCATAAAAGAACTACATCAAAAACGAGAACGCGAAGGGAGATGCGAGGGGGTCCAGCTTAAGATATTAAGTTCTTGATGATGTAATGTGTGTGACCTGTTTGCTCATGCTACACGATCAAATTCAGTTTCAAAAAGCTAAGATATCTAAAACCCATACTGCGTAAATATACGTTAACCACCTAGGGCTATAATGCAGTGTAACATCTTGTTCATTCTGCAACCACTGTCTGGCCGTCGTCATGTAAATCACGTTATCAATAATAAAATTAATCGAATAAATTAAAGATATCCGATATACTCATATGTTGATCATGTATATATTGTAATACCCTTATAACTGATCACTTTGGTCTGGTGGTTAGCTTCCGGTCATGATTGCGTAATTTATTTTTATATTAGCAATATGACGTGATGATTATATCCATGTTTGTTGTATTGTTTCATGTGGTTACATGGGAAGCTTTAAGACCCGGTGGAAGCCTGGCTGTAACGCAGGCTTTAGCTCCTCACAATGTTGGCTCCTGTGCTCCTCTGGCTGCTGTATGGTGCTGCTACAGCAATGGGAAGATAAGCAGCGTCACAAAGTACCTTTTCGGTGCACTTTTCCTGCCTTCATTCTCCTAGGTGCATAAACGGCGTTTCCCCCACACGGTGGCAATTCTACTTATTTGCCGGCTTCTTTCTGTACGAGATTTGCATTTCTCCGGCCGCGTCTGAATCTGAGGTAGCTGTTCTTCTCTGCATCGCAAGTGTGTGAAACCGCGGATCGGCGCTGCAAATACAGCTCCGTGTATCTGATCGAAGAGCTGGGGATGCTGAAAGTCACCATGCCCTCCTCCAGTTCAGGGGCGGCTTCAGAATACTGGATAGATGGCTCAAAAAAGGAGACGCTTGCAGATTACTACGAGCTGCAGTCCGAATTGGGACGGTAAGCGCTAGTTATTATACAATGTTTTATACACGTCTCTCCCAAAAACAGTACGAATAGGACGCGTTTTACTTTGGAGCAGGGTAACAGTCGTCTGAGGTATTTCCTTTGGTTTTATTGATGCATGATGTTACGGGTTACTTTATCTTGGAACAGGAATGTCACCATGTTATTTCGCTTTAAGCAGTTTTGCGCATTATTATGTCCGACACGTTTGGTTACTGCAAGATGCATTTGCTGAGTTAATCACTTTTGATGTAATGTTGTAGATGCGAAGCGCGAGCCGTTGGCGCGCGCCGTCTGTCGTCCTCTCGCACGCGCGCCTTCTCTGAGGCTCGCGCTCTCGTACTGATTCAAATGTCACACCTTGCGCTTGCAGCGTCTCACCACAGCTTCCTGCAAGTGTTTGCTGCAGTTTGCTCCGGCGCCTGCAAACGGTTTTCTCAGCTGATGGGGTCCATGGGAATGTGAAACGCAGGAGAGAAAGAAAGTACACAAGAAAACAAGAGACTCCCACGTTTACTCTTACTGCTCTAAACATGAACTCACTTTTCCCTTTAGAGTCTGTGAACTGTCAGTGAGATACAAAGAAGTATGATTGAGTATTAAATAAGGACAGCAAATAACATTAGAGCATATACTGCTGATCTTTGTGATCTTTGCAGCTTCAAAACAAACATTAATTGACACTTAAAGTGTCATGTTGTGCTGGGATATGAAATTAGGAATCACAATGCATGAACATGATATGCCTTGTCCAGTACAATGGCAAAACTGTATCCAGGAGCATTTGAAATTTTGTGTGTTTTATTTAAGAATCTTAAGGATCCTGGATTCTCATTTTATGTACTTTATTATTTTAGAGCAATCATGTTAGTTCACCCTTTATTGTCTTAATAGCTAAATATCTGTCAAACCTGGGCTCTTAACCCTGTTCTGAAAGTTAGATTATATATTTAGGCCCTGTGAGCTGCTTGTTCAGTAAAGGTTTATCCACTATGACCTCCCCTGGGGTTCATGCTCAGAGATTTGATCAGTAGTTACTGCAGCTTGGGGAACTGCAGACCTGAGCTTAGAAAGCTAATTATGTCATACAAATTGTGGTTGTTGTGGATCTGAGCTCCTGAGATGTGTTTACATCTAGGTCATGTGAGAATAATAAAGTCTGTGCCTTTTGTTTGCACTCATTTTTAAATGGCATACATAGCAAATCATGGTAGCACCCCACACAGTTACCTGCACCTGAGATAAATTAATGGTCTTGGTGCAAACCCATGAACCAGTCCAAGGCAAGCACAGCTAATAATGCAGAAACTGAAGTGCACCATCTCTCTGTATTTTCTGTAATGGTTTCTGTTAATCTTTAGTACTACAACTTTGCTTTTTAATTTTAGAGAGTCCTGTATTACCGTTCAGAAGTGTCATATTTTTAACTGAAATGTCTTGTGTTCATACCTGGCTTGGTTTTAACTGTAAATGGGACCTGGCCCTCTGTTCTTCTTCTTCTTCCCTTTGATGAGGTTAACGGTATTCACAGGGCAATCTCTTTCATTGTAAAGTGACACCTGCAAAAGCATCTCACTTTATCTCATAATCACAGGCACGTGGAGCCTGGATTTCATAAAAAGATCATCTCCACAATGTACTAATATGTCACTTCACAAAAGGCAGGGAAGTGACAGATGGTAGCCAGCAGGGGGTGTGCCTCGTGTTGGCATGGGTAGATGTGTTGCCATTGTCAAGCCGTACTGTGCCATTCCAAGCTGTACTGTGCCATAACAAGCCATATCGAGCTGTGATGAACTAAACCAAGCTGTACTAAGCTGTATCAAGCCTCATAGAGTTTTACCAAGATGTACCGAGAGAGCATTTTCAGTGGAGTGTTTGTGGTTTGGCGATCCGCATGCAGGGAAGCACTGTGCCGCGCACTGAGGCATTTCATCGCATGTCAGGATAACTGGGCCATGAGGCCAGGGTCACCCTGTATGGGACATCGGGTTAACAAGGCCACAAGACTGGGGTCATCCTGCATGGGACATTGGGCAACAAGGTTGGGGTCACCTGTATGGGATGTCGAACTAACTGAACCACAAGGCCAAGGGTGCTCCGTATGGGATGTTGGGCTAACTGAGCCATGAAGCCGGGGTCACCCTATATGGGACATCGAGCTAACTAGGCCACAAGGCTGGGGTCATCCTAAATTGGACGTTGGGCTACAAGGTCAGGGTTGCCCTGTATACGACGTCAGGATAATTGGGCCACGAGGCCAGGGTCACCCTTTGGGGACGTCGGGCTAACTGGGGGACGAGGTCAGGGTCACCCTGTAGGGACGTTGGGCTAATGGAGTCACGAGGCCAAAGTTGCCCTGTATTGGATAGAAGGCTAACTGGGCCACAATCCAAGGTTGCCCTGTATAGGACTAATTGGGCCATGAGGCTGGGGTCAACATGTATGGGATATCGGACTAACTGGGCCATGAGGCCAGGGTTGCCCTTAGGGATGGTGGGCTAACTGGGCCAAGATCCAAGGTTATCCTGTATAGGACATCAGGCTAATTGGGCCATGAGGCTGGGGTCACCCTGTACGAGACATCGGACTAACTGGGCCACAAGGCCGAGGTCGCCCAAGCAGGATGTCGGGCTGACTGGGACTTGAAGCTGGGGTCGCTCGTATGGGACATTGAGCTGTATGGGCCATAAGCCCGGGGTCACCTGTATGGGACATCGGCAGTAGCATATAATTTGTCAGCCGTCCATGCTTTTTATTTAATATTTTCATTGAGTTGAAGTTGGTGACTTGCTAGACATCTGTTTGCAGTTGGAGAAACCAATCCATATTTTTAGAATGACTCTCTGAGCAGTTCCTGAATTTAGATCAGTTTGTTTGATGATTAAAAGTAGGAGTGAGAAAATTTCATTAGTACAGCCCAGTCAGGACCAGAAGAGGCTGCCTGAATCTGAGTGTATACGTAAACGGATTAATTCAAAACACAGTCAGCTGGCCCTGGACAGCATTGATATTTTGCTAGATGCTAGCCTGCTACAGCTTCGCGTGAAGCACATGTCCACCTTAACATTGACAGAGATAGTTTGATAACATAATAAGAACTGGTGGCTATAGTTCTCGATCCAACGAGGAGCAATCAGCCAGACAGCAGCTTTTCAGAATGATTGCCGTTAAAGGCTTTCTTTTTTATCCTAAACGTGGGTGTGTACTTACATAAGGTGATGAATAATACTTAGATGAATGACACTTTGAAGGGTAAGTTATGAAAAATCTGAGCCCCTTGTCCAACAGAATCTCCAACAAAAGAGGAGCTCACCCGGGCTGATGTCTCTGAGGGTATACTCTGCTTGTGCTTTTGGCTTAGGTTTGAGTTGTGGAGCCTATCCTGTGCATAAACCACCTCGTAATGTGAACATACGCAGAAAGTAGTAATAAAGTGCATGTTATACAAGAAATCATTCTTTGCAGGCTGAATGAACTGCACATTTTTGTATATTAAGGGATTCAGTGGGTAAGCATTGGTGATATAATGCAACTGAAAATCCTTATGTGGGGGCAGGAGGAGGGATGTTAAGCATGGCCAGTGCGCACATGATCATCAATACCCTTTAAAGGTATGCATCCGTTATGGTTAAATCCTGCTAATATTGCTGTGGTATCTTTATGATCGCTATGATCTTTATTGTCTCAGTAGTGAAATATTCATTTGGGTTTTGAATATCTTCTACTGGGTGTCTGAACATTGCACAATATCAGCACAATGATTATGTGTGACCAGGGTCACAATCAGTGGAATATTAATGTGGAACAGAGTAGGGAATAATCAACAATTATGTTGATCTAATTAAAAACGTGGAGAATCAGTGGGTTACTTAAGGACCATAAGAAAGGGGAATCATGTAGTTATGTGTTGAAGAAATCATGCAACGAGACAAGTCTTGTCATGGATACTGCTGGGGTGTGAATTGCACATAGAGACACTGTTGGTGTCTGCTCATGTCAGTACAGACAGTTCTTGTTTTTTCATTCATACCATACATACCATGTATGCCACACATATCACCCAGTCACTCCACCATGCTAACCGCCAGCCACAGTAAACAAATCAGATTTTCACAAATGGTTTGTGGTTTGGTCAGCATTCACATGCTCAGCCTACTCCTGTTAATAAGCACAATATGGCCTCTTCTGTCTAGCAGTGTTTGTGTTGAAAGGAAACACTGAAGCTTGTAACGTGCTTCTTAACATCTTAAGGTTTGTTGTACTTTGCAGATATTTCTATCTTTGAATATCAGTCACTTTCCTTTTACCTAACACTGCATATTTGAATAAAGGAGCTCACTCATCAACTTGTCATAGGCTAAATTAGTGAAAAATAGAAATGACACTCATCTGGGTAATCCCTATGGGGAGTGTAAACTTACCATAGGAAGAGAGTGTGAACTCCTCATACACAGGGAAAAACTGCAAACTCCACACACGCAGGGAGAGAGGGTGATCTTTTCACATGCAGGAAGAGAGTACAGACTCTACACACACAAGGAGAGAGTGCGATCTATGCACACACAGGGAGAGAGTGCGATCTATGCACACACAGGGAGAGAGTGCAGACTCTGCACACACAGGGCGAGAGTGTTGATTCTGCACACACAGGGCGAGAGTGTTGATTCTACACACACAGGGCGAGAGTGTTGATTCTGCACACACAGGGTGAGAGTGTTGATTC
>JABFEB020000113.1:2752363-2764768 GCA_019775895.2 Stomatorhinus ivindoensis
TGCACACACAGGGCGAGAGTGTTGATTCTGCACACACAGGGCGAGAGTGTTGATTCTGCACACACAGGGCGAGAGTGTTGATTCTGCACACACAGGGCGAGAGTGCAGATTCCGTTTGCACAGGGAGAGAGTGCAAACTCCACACACACTGGGAGAGTGCAGATTTTCCAATAGTGACAATGCCATTGCCTACATTTAACTGAATGTTTCTTGAGATTAATCGTCATTGGTTACTTAGTGGGTAGATACCGTATCATTGTTTAAGCAGTGGGTAGGTACTGTATTCTAATTGGTCGTTCAGCAGTTGCTTAGGTAGGATGACAGCTCTGGGCTGCACATGTGTAGCCCATGTGGTTGTATGTGACCCCCCCATGATGGACTGGACTCCTGTCTAGGGTATCCCCTGCCTTGTGCCCTGTGTTTCTGGTTCACCACGACCCATCCTTAGGTCAGAGGTTATGGGAAATGGCTGGATTTCTGACTTTTAATTACCACAACATCTTTTGGAACAGCAGTGAGTGGTTGGTGGGTTTTAGTGGCTCAGGTTTGGGGTTATAGCAGCCTTGTTAGTAGGCCGATTATGTTACATATTCATGACATACTAGAAAATAACGAATAGTTACCATGTGTAGCCCAAAAATCTGCTTGGGAAGGTAACACGGAAATGCGAATTCTCGTAGAAACTGATGCCTTATTTCATAATAATTGGACGTGAGCCTCTTGCCATGGAGTTAATGACTGAAATAGAGCTCCAGGTCTGCCAGGGAGCAGAGCCAGCGTGCCCTCTGGGGGCCAGGCATGCCGGGGGCATCAGGAACCAGTATTTCACTACTAGCCTCATATAGAATGCCTGTTTTTTTTATTTACGTGCATGAATTTCACCCCTCATCACAATCATTCGCACACCTGTGTGTGGCTTTGTGGGTTAGGCAGCTGTGCCTGTCATCAGAAAGCTGAGGGTTGGGATCCCATGCTTGAGAGTGTGATGTCACCAAGGGCTCAAGGCCCTTAACAAGGCACTCAAATGCTCCTGGGAAAACTGCATAGTGCCTTTGATAAAACTGTCTGCTGTATGAAGGAAATGTACATGGTTTCTGTACTGTTCTTAAAACGTTAGAAGCGTATGTATATTTGCAGAGAATCTGAATTTTACTGTTTTTGTGCTGAATTTTCTGTGATTGTTTGTGTAAACCCCCGTTCACCACAAATAATTCCAAGTATGTGGTATAGCTAAATAATGGTACAAAATTTCCTTAAATGGTTGCATCAGAAAAGATAAACTATAAAGTGGACACTACAGAGCCTATTTATACCAAATTTTATTAATAATATTGTCAAATAAGTTTATAGCGCCATATCTTTGTAATGTCAGTATCCTACTTTCATTTCAGGGTTGATCTTCCTCAACCCCACACACTCCTTTAAGAAAAACCTTTTCTTATATTTGACAATCGTGCAGAACCTGCGCTTGGAAAATATTTCAACCTAAAATATGGTTGTTTGCAGATTTCTTTAACTGCATAAATTTGCTTAATTGTGCATTTTTTCCCATGCAAATGATGGATGGTCATTTTAATTTATGTAGATGGGAAACTGGAGATGGAAAATCGGCTAGAGGAAGGAAAATAGTGCAGTCTCGTTAGCGTTAAAGTGACAGGAGATGCCTTTGGAGATGTCGGAGTGACTGCTAGGATCCTGAAGAAGATCCAGAAGCTTCCGGAGGAGAAGTAGTAATGAGGACCCAGCGGGGCTGAATAACGGTGATAGGAAAGTTACGGAAAAACCATGAATGAGTGAACATCTGGTATGTGTGGGAGACAGGTGGGCCGGGGGGAGGGGGTGGGTGTCGCTACAGGATTCAATAGTGTAATTACAGAAGGAAAAGTGTGATGTTTTCATTACTCTCAGAAGTGCATATATAAGTAGACATATTATCTCGGGAGCCAGATGAATAAATAATTTGCTTGGTTTTTACACTGGATTTAATTTTGTATTTCACAGCAATAAAAGCTGTTTTATCCTTTCAGTCTGTAACATTGTGACATGGATGAGATATCAGAAAATCAGCCTAATGTGCACTAATTCCACGGTATAAGATAAGATCAACTCCAAAAAATTATTGTATCCGTTTGGATACACAGTGACATTCACTTATTCATTTGAGTTTATAAAAGTAATGATTTTATTTAAGTGCATAATGAATAGCTCATAGGAAAGAAAATATATCATTTTAACTGTCTATGGTTCAATATTTTAAAAATAATAATTTCAGAAATGGGTTGACTGCATTTTATTAATGTGCAGTTTTATAAATCAATTCTTTCTGAAGGTCTCTAAGTGGGATTCTGTAGTGTTTGAAAATGAAATCAGTCTCACAGGGTGTTTTGTGGCATACAGCCTGTCACATCATTTTTGTTTTGTTTTAGTACAAAAATATACTGTCTTGAAAAATTTAAGAAGGAGTAGATGTGTATTTATGTGGAGGGTTTATCATTGCCTGCTAGGATAACAGCGTTACTCCTGGGTAATATCAGCTTTGCTCTGATTGGCTCAATTGTGCGTGAGCTTGTCCGTCATACAGGTAATTATGCCCCCTGCTGGGAGACCATGCACACGCTACTTTGTTCGGGTGCCTCCTGTCTCTGTTGGACCAGCCCTGCACCATTCACACGTTTAAGAATTCTTCGGAAAGGCGACATGATAATTGTCCAGGTTAAATGTCCCTCATCCTCTGGGGTTTCCTGTAGGACTTGCATTATTTTGGCCAAATTGTTATTTTCATCTGTGAAGTAAGAAGGTTTTCTTTTACAGTTTTAAGGAGTGCTGGTGAACACCTTGAATCAGGTTACATAATATTCCCGTATACAACAGAGGACAGACCTGCCATGTTCTGTGACCCGCTTACCACATTGCAAATGCAGTTTCTCTGCATCCCTGTATATGCTGTTTTCAAAAACATTTAGCATGGATTTTCCTGGCAATAATTATGTCAGTAAGGGAGAAGAAACTGGGTGAATTCCCAGATGCATTTGAGCGACAGTCACACGGTGAATCAGGCCAGCGTTTCCGAAAGGGGAGGGGGGGGGGGGTCGGTGCCGCCCCAGCGTGTGGGTGATTATGCTCAGGAAGCAGTGGGTAGATGGACCTGTGCTTGGCTGAGAAGCTCTCCCATGGCTTCACAGGCGGTTGCAGCCCATGGATGAAATACATAGCGGGAAGCTAATCAGAGTTTGTGTGTGTGTGTGTGTGTGTCATGATCGGATCCTGGATGTGATGCGCTTGGTTAGCGCTGGCCAGGGCTTCCTGGTTTTGGTTTGTGTTTGAAGTCTGCAGAGAGTAATTAGCAAATTATCAGTATTGTTCCGATTGTGATATAATTTGGAAGTATTCCTGGTTGTTCTCTGTCAATCGGTGTGTTTAGCTTTGTAAAACAACAATTCTGTACAGAACAGAAAATATGAATCTGCCCATTCTAAACCTGTTAACTATACATAGGACACCTGAATGATGACAGAATTCTCCACTTAATTGTATAAATTAGTGGCCATCTCACATGTCACATGGCTTTGAATAAAGTGTTATTTGGTGAAAATCTGTTATAACAACACTAAATAAGTCACTTTAAACAGAATCTCTTTAAATATAAGTTAATAATATTTCTGGTGTCATTCTGCTAGGACGAATGTCCATGAGTCTGTCAAGATTTTAATACTATATTTTTATGACAAATATTTGCAGTGCTGTGAACAGTAACATTTCCACTTAAGAAACTGGACTTTTGAACTTTTAACTGAAAGTTCCTCCCATACATCTTTGTTGAGTATGCAGCATGATCTGGTTTGGTTGAGGTTTAGCAGCTGGAGCTGGACATAGGACACCAGATGTGGACGATTGAACTGAATGCTGGACCACATGGGATCCGCTGTATCTTTGTGATATTTGGTGTCAGGGTGCCATTGATCATCTGTGGTCTCAGGACCAAAAGACTATTTGACAGAGAGTAGAAATAAGGGTGCACCAATGACAGAATTTTATTTTTTAGTATTGTTCTCTAATATTAAAATAATCAATGCTGACAACCAGCTAACGTCTGAACTCCACCAATCTGTAATGAAACTGATGTCTCTGATGACTTTTTACGTTCCCATGAATGTGTGTAGCAGCCACATGATATAATGCAGGTGGTGAGATGTCAGCAAAGCAGCACCGACGTGGGAGGATGCAGTGAGGTTCTAAGTGCTGAATGAGCCGACAAAAACTCCTCACCCTGCATTACATTGCAATTACATTGTTAGCATCTCACGGTGAAGGTGATGTTTTCTCTTTTATTTTGCTTTAAAAATATTACCAGAAGGAAGCATGCACAGGATAAAATATTGTAATTTGCAATATCTGTGTTATTTTATTGAAGTCTTTCAGTGGTTTTCAAGCGGTCAAAACCAAAGGTAGGAAGGCTAAACAAAGACTAAACCAAACAGAGTAATACCGAGGGGAACAAAAGCAAGTACCACATAAAACACCTACACATTCATGTAACACTTATAGAGGAACAGGGCATTGGCAGGCTCATATATAGAGATGAACAAGGAACAGGTGTGAGTGGTAACAAAAACCAAGCACTAAGGACTAGGGGCTTCAGGAACATGTGAGGGTCATTAACAATCATAAGACACTAAAGACTCAAATACCAGGAAATATTAACACAGGGGAAACAGCGATGACCAGGAACTAAAACACAAGACAAGGACCAGTATTTAATTACATGAACACATAATAATTAACAAGGGGGAAACAAACAAGTATCCTGTCCAAACTGACACTGGCCTGTCTCAAACCTACAGCAGTAGGGATGCACAGTTCTCTGCACACAACCCATTCAGCCACGCAGCAGCCCAGGGAATGGGAGATAAGCATAAGAACTAAGAAAGGTGCTAAACCAAGGGAATCACCATGGAATGAACAGGATGGCCAGCGACACCTGCTGGTCAAAGAAGGAAACGTCCAACAGAATGGGGCAAGACAGGGACCGATCCTGTCAATAAGATGTATATTTTTGCTCAATATCTCATTATTATTATTTTTTTAATTCTCATCTTAGTAACTCTTGGCCTGAATTTGATGAAATACTTTTGTTTATTACAGAAATAAATGGTAACCTAACAAAACTGATTAAGTACCCCAGAGGCAAAACTGACAATTTGCACAAAGAAGTTGTATAATTTGATTCTGTCTTCAAGCTCATTTTTAAAACTAGAGAAAGTTAATATGTTTTAGTAATGAGTTTGTGAAAATTACCCATGTGCTCCTGTTTGTGTTAATTCTACATTAATTTTGCGATTCAACATATAAACATTTATGATTATAAGTTTTAATATTACGTGTGATAATTCACAATTAATCACAGAAAACTTTTTTTATTGATTCGTAGTTTTTAATTTGGCTAATTGACAATTAATGCTTGAGTTTAAACACATAAAAATGGCAATTGATTCTATGTTGCATATTTGTTTTGGTTCTGATCCTGTGTCGGCCCTGCAAGGAACAGTTAACTGAATGGGTGTCTCAAAATGACATGTGTGCCCTGTGATGAAATGGCATCCCATAGAGGCTGTTCCCTCTCCTTGTGTCCTGTACTGCCTGTGCGGGGGTGGGGTGGGGGGCTTCAGCCCCCCTGTAATGTTGATCAACATGAGAAACCTGAAGATGGATGACTGGCTAGACAGTAAATAATTCCATGTAGATCCTAGATTATTAGTCTTCTCACTTTAGATGAGGTAATGTGTAATGATGCCGGTGCAATTTAAATTTGATTTAGTTTTGTAAATATGATTTAGTTTTTAGCGGTTTTGTTTCAAAATTCAGTATACTGAGATGCTGATCATTATTGTTTAAAACATTCCTCTACATTTTCCCTCAGTATTACATTGCAATATTGATTCATTTCTGTAATTGACTTGCTACCAGGGTGGAGTCTCGTTCATGCATAGAATGCAGGTGACTAAGTTCATATACGAGATTTGGATTGACTGTCGATGCAGAGCGATGTTCCGGAGAAGCTGCGCGAGGCCCTGCCTCATTAAAGCAACCGCCCCACTCAGGTTGATGGTCACTGCAATATTCATGGAAAATGAATCAATGATACAACAGAGTTGCCACAACTCAAACTATAAATATACCTCAGTAGTTAAGTGGATTTTTTTCTACAACATGAATTTTGTCTGTAAAAGTTTGAGGCTGTTTAGTGTATTTCCATCCCAAGCATTGCTTTTCATCAGTGGAAGAGCAACAATGCTGACTTTGTATGCACTTAGTAAAACCACATCATGGGCTACATTTCCATTTGTTTACTTAGGCCTCTCAGACGTTTATGTCCAAAATAACGTACAAGGGAAGCAGATATTACATCTCAAGTATTCCCTTTTCTTGAGCAGGATAGTTGTGGAAGAAAGATGTATATGAACACTGTGAAAATGCTCTGCTCAGTATTTGAGAGGTGGACTTAAAATCCAGTGGGGTTTCCCCACACAAGTTTGAATCCTGTGTGCAGCATCAGCTCTATTCAAATCACCTGCAAGGCAGCCTGTGGCACCAACAGACAAAGCTTTTATTTTAAATTGCTGATGAAAGTGCCTCATGTTCCCTCAAAGAAATAGGTAAGCATTCTGATTTGACACTTTCCGATTAAACGGCACATTGCAAAATGCAAATGTTTTGCTTCAGCACACAAAGAGCTCTTTTAACGGCAATCCTATGGCTATTCCCCACACAGGTTTGAATCCTAATTGCAGCATTCTATCTCCAGTTTTTCCTTTTTTCCATGCAAGGCATTCTAGGGGAAGTAGAAATAGCCGCCTTCTGTAAGCAAAGGTGTCATGTCAGCCCTTGCATGCCGACCGTCAGCATGTATCGGTGATCCTCCAAACGGTGCACGTCTAAAGGCAGTTTGCCCAGAATTGCTGAGGACAACCGTCTTCTAAGACTCGATGAAGTAATCGGCCAGAAAGAAAAACTGAAGTGTACCATCGCTAGTTATCTGAACCTTAGTGTCCTGCCTCATATAAGAATGAGATTTGCAGTTCCTGAATCTGTGGAAGGTGCCTGAGGCCTCCTGGATACAGGCTATGAATCCCGCCTCTGCTCTGCGTGTGGGAAGTTTGCATGTCCCCCCCTATATTGTGTGGGTTTCCTTCTACAGTCCAAAGATAGTTCAGATAGACAGACTGACACCTCTAATTCATCCATCATGTATGATGGTGTGTGTTAGGGGTATGTGATTAGAAGATGGATGGATGGATTTGATTACTTTGCTTTATTATGCAGTCACGTGGCAGCAACAACAGATGCATGAACATGTTTTGGACCATGTTTTGTTTGAAAGTGGGTGGAAATTGTAAGTCAAGCAAGGTCAGTGCAACACGACTGTGTAAAAATATGCTGTGTTTCATGCATAAATTAACCCAGGAGAGCAGTGCTTTAGACAAACAGTGTGCACCAGGATGTAAAGTCAGCTAATTAGATTTGTTGCATAATGAGTGCAGCTTCTTCATAAAATGAATAGTCCACACTTGTCCTTGATTTAAGGTATGTGCAGAACGAGGGAGTGTTTTGCATATGAAAAATGTTGGTGTTCATGGGACAAAGGCAAAGTGGTCATTTACTGTGTCCGCAATTATAAATAAGTGCACCTGCTATTCTCTTGTGTGAGGTATTTTTAAAATAAAGCAATCTTATATAAAGAAAGTTCTATAACTATTTGTTAGAACAAAACAGCAAATTAATTTAGCATTTAAAATTCTAGGTAATGCTGTTATTTAGGATAGCAGTGCACTGAGTGTCTTTCAGACTGGGTAAGCAAATAAGATTACTTTGTGAATTATCGCAAAAAAAATCTGGTAAAGGCTTACTGCTATACTTTACATAACATTTTTGTGTCTTTAATCAAATTGACTTCCAACTAGGGTCTGTTTGCTTGTTTTTAAATCAATGCTTTCAGATAAAACTGTTAGACCTTGTGGTTTGTATACTTAAATCACATGGCTCAATGTGTAGGACAGTTACCTCGCATTTCCATATTTGAGTTTGCTGTGGTCTGTATGTCCTGTGATGGACTGGCATCTTGTCCAAAATGATCCTCAGCACTCTGCTGGCCTCTAGGCACCACTGATGCTCTTTGCTGAACTTGCCCTAAAGCAGCGATATAGTTTAAGGAGTCCCTCCCACTTCATAATCATTTCCAGACATTTTAGGTTGAGATGCACAGGTTCTGTTGGCCAACTATCGGTATCGACTAGTACAGCATCGGCCGATGGTTAAAAATGAACCGGAATTTACCATCGATAATTCCTTTTAAAATAGTGACTCATGTTGCTTTACACACCCTCATATTAAATAGTTAGAACAATGTCTACTGTGTGGAATTATTTTAACGTTAGCAACAATATTTTAGAAATGTATTTTGCAAGCATTGATCTTCTAAAACTTCACATCAATTCAACTCAAATTGCTCAAATCTTAAGGCCAGACAGTGAAGTGTCAGAAACTATTCCATTCCAATAAAGAAGGCTGCAGTACTGCCGATTAACGCTACTCAATGAGTAACGCAAGCATTGGGCAACAAAAGAAAATTCAGTGGTCAGTGCAAAATCAAAATATGTTACTTACTTATCACTCTTGACGATTGGTCCATCCCTATGATAAATGTTATAAATGCATAAGATGTATATAGTTCTAAAATATAGTACTCTGGAACTGTTGTTGTATGCCATAGTTGATGTTTTCTTACCAAAAATGTTATTTCCTTATTGGTGCATCACTATTTTTTATACGTATGTGCGGTTTCGCTGTGTTCTGCTTGTCACTGTCTCTGTATAAGTTATGTGGGTAAAACTGAGAATCAGACCAAGGACAGAACCTTCTCATGCCATTCTACTCGCCTGGCCTCCACTGGGATTTGTGCCTCGATTGTCTTTGAATCAAATATTTTTCTGAAATCTGATTTAATATTAGTTTTAATATTAGTAATTTAGTGGTTCTTTGTAATTCCTTAACTGTCTTGTTTCCATATACTATGTAGTATATACTATTTAATGGAGTAGTGGTTCATTTTTATTACTATTTAATAACCTTTGTTTCAAAACAAGATTGAACATAAAAATGTTGTATGTATGTATTAATTAGAATCCCCCATAAGAATAAATGCTACATTTGCGATCCCTTTGGTAGTTCCATCCCTTCATTTTAACATTTCTCGCTGGCATGAGTACTGATGCGCTAATCCCAGCTGTACTCTCAGCTGGGCTATGCAGTATTAGCAAGGGAGTCAGCTGTTATGCTAGCCTTGCTTACACAATGCTGCGTGCTGCTGGAATTTTGTGCCTTCCCATATGGTCAGTGTAATGTGACTGGAATTTACTGCAAGGCCTTTTAAAGAAACCAGTTTAGTTGGCCACCACGAGGCACTTCAGATAATGAAAACAAGAACATGACCAATAACAGAAGTTAAAATGTGGTTAAGGGGGCAGCGGTGACACAAAAAAAGCTGCATTGATCCACCAAAGAGCCGTGAAGAGAAGCAGTCATTTGCCAGCTACTCAGTCACTGTGTAGATTCATAATTTTTCGCCATATGCTTAGTGAGCAGTCAATTATAATGCAATGAAAATCTTACTCTGCATGCGTGAATACAAATGAAGCACAACACAAATATAAATGAAGGTGCTTCAATGAAACAATACTGTAAATACAAGTTCAGTTATGACAATAAATATATAAACAATAATAAGTACATGTAGAAATGGCCGATTGTTTTAATGGCGTAAAAATATCTTGATATACGTAGACAGGAATTAGCAGTTGTTAGAGGTCGGCATGGCTCAGCATTGCCTTCCTCTTCACCTTCTGGGTTGCAGGGTCGACTCTGGCCACAGCTTCTTGCATAATCACCATATTACGTTCAATGGATTTACACTGTGGAGCCAGGTTGTCCCCCTATAGCGCAGACAAACAGCTAAGATGAAGCGGTGAGATTGACCCGCTTTCCGAGGCATGTGCATCCCCTGAGTTTCTCTTAAACTCAACTTGGTGTCCATTTGTCCTATGATGGACTGACATCATGTTCAATGGCTGCCCTCTGCTAGACTCTGGGCACTCCTCCTGTGAGCCTGTCCAGGATGCGATGGTGATTTGAAGAAAGCGTAACAACTTCACAAACTTTTTGCTGAACTAAGGATTTCCAATAGTTTAATGATTGCGGACTGGCCTACATTGTGCAAATATTTCATGTACTGGTAATGCTTGTCGAACGGGGTTGGGAATAGGGCAGGTTAACTGGGGCAGGATCGATTGGTGAGCCAGAAGATTACCCTTGCTTGAAAATATATGATTTGTTGATGGAAGTTAACCAGCCCCTCCCTCAAACCCCCAGCATTCCTTGGGCCGATTGGGAATGCCTACCTTAAACCATCAATATCCTTTAAGGAGTACCTGTCCATTCCATTTATGTATCTAAACCTGTTTAGATGTGTAGTTTTAGTGTGTTCCACATGTCATTGTCTCTGTTATTTCTGTGATAAAAATGAGAATCGGACTGAGAACAGAATCCTGCGGCATCCTGTTACCCACCCAGGATCCACTGGGATTTGATATGCAGATATGCGGTGGAGATGAAGTAGTGATACTGGCCCACTTTCCTGGGTGTGCATGCTTCTCTCCTGTCCTCTTTAGATAAGTACTTACTGCCAGAGGACAAGCTTGGCTTTTAGTTTGACTGGGGGTGGTAATGACAATTTCTGTTTATCAAAGCTTCTGTTTATCTAGTTTTGGTTACTGGCTTACCCATTCACGGCTCTCTACACTATCTTAGTGAATATAATTCCCTTTATCTTGTTTTTCCAGATCATTTTTTCATAGCTGTGTACAAATACGGGAGTGTATGTAACAACAATGATGATTACAGATGAGTTTACAGGTTGTGTTAAATGTGGCTGCAGCACTGCTTTCTAATGTGTTTGGATTACTGTAACATGATTTAATCTAAACATCATAAGCATGTATGCACAACTGTGCATAGACAAGCTATGCAATGGTATTTGACTATTTGCAGTCAGGTCTGGTCAGATCTGGTTTTCCTTTCCTTTCCAGGACATATGTGGGGCTTGTAGTAATATCTGAAATTCTGAGGTTGAAAAAAATGACAAAGTTGAATGAAATTGCATGAAGGTGTCTCCATCATGCTTTTGCTGGAATGAAAGCTGGATTGGTTTTCATGTTATGTATCGCACATCCCATGCTAAAACAGGAAGTGTCATGGGGGTGGAAGTGTTACTTTCTCAAATATGAAAATGACATAAGAATAAGGTTTGTTTTATGCCCTGTATTAGGCCTACATATTGTAAGCTGAATCAGCAGTCAGGGGCTAGAACTTTTAATTCCATTGTGGTGTATTTTCTCAGATTTTTTTTCAGCATTTATATTTGGTATTTTGATCTTTTTGTCTGGCTCAAAGTTATGTATCTTTTGAATACTTATGTTGTATTTGGATTAAAAGGTTCCTTCCCATATCTCTAAGACCCAGAATCCTGGCCTTCATACCCAGTTGATTTTAGGCTCTCTCTATCTCACATGGGTGGGGTTTTTCTGCTCACTGGGGGTACACAGTCTGATGTCCTTGTAGTTTCTGGGGATGTTAAGTCTCCGCTCTTCTTTGCCCACTCACAGGGGAGCCACGTCGGTTGTCTTTCGATGTAGACAGAAGGGAACTCAGAAGCCCTATGCTGTAAAAATGTTGAAGAAAACGGTAAGTTGCTCTGACATGCACCACAGCCTTCCAACGTGCACCACAGCCTTCCAGCGTGCACCACAGCTGTCCAATCTGGACCACAGCCTTCCAACGTGCACCACAGCCTTCCAGCGTGCACCACAGCTGTCCAATCTGGACCACAGCCTTCCAGCGTGCACCACAGCCTTCCAACGTGCACCACAGCTGTCCAATCTGGACCACAGCCTTCCAGCGTGCACCACAGCTGTCCAATCTGGACCACAGCCTTCCAGCGTGCACCACAGCCATCCACTGTGCACCACAGACTTTCAGGTGGTTGACAACATATTTTCTGATGTGCGCTCTCTGTCCGCTGGTAGGAATGTGCTCACCTGTGTGTGTGTGCACGTGTCTGTGCGCACGCTTCAGGATGGAACTCCGCCATGCACGATACAGAGAGCAGAGGAGAATTGTAAATGCGTGATCGTGTAGAGACAAAAATGACAAGCTGTTGTGTAAATAAGATAACATAAGGCTGTTTAGTTTGTGTAATAAAAGGACAATGTATAGAACTGTTCTACGGGAAAGGTAACCTTAAATGACTTCTGTTGTGACCTGGCGCTATATAGAAAATAAAATAAAATTAACTTG
>JABFEB020000113.1:2779779-2794801 GCA_019775895.2 Stomatorhinus ivindoensis
TACATTGGGAACAGCCTGTCTGGGATACCAGTGCACTGCAGGGCTCACACATACATTGGGAACAGCCTGTCCGGGATACCAGTGCACTGCAGGGCTCATGCATACATTGGGAACAGCCTGTCTGGGATACCAGTGCACTGCAGGGCACACACACACACACATGCACTCTGAGCACAGCCCTGCCCAGGATGCCAGTGCACTGCAGGGCTCACACACACACTGGGCACAGCCTGGTCGGGATACGAATGCACTGCAGGGCACACACACACACTCTGGGCACAGCCTGGCCGGGATGCCAGTGTACTGCAGGGCACACACACACACACACACATACCCTGGGCACAGCCTGGCTGGGATGCCAGTGCACTGCAGGGCAGACACACACACACATTCTGAGTACAGCCTGGCTGGGATGCCAGTGCACTGCTGGACACACACGCGCACACTATGGGCACAGCCTGGCCAGGATGCCAGTGCAGTGCAGGGCACACACACACTCTGGGCACTTTAGCGATGCCCTCCATGTCTCTACGTGTTTTTGGAAGGAAAGCGGAGCACCCAGGGGAAACCTGCAAAAGTAGGAGATGCAGAATTTCAGCCAACAAACATTCAAATTAATGTGTCGATCTTTTGGCTCAAAATACAGTTATAAGCTGCGAGCGAAAAAGTGCATCCAGCAAATTAAAAATGGAAATTAAAAATTTAAAAAGAAATGAAGAAACTGGTCATTAATATTGCAAAAAACCACTGTTGACATTACGAATTTCAATAAGTGACAAAATAAATATAAAACCGCTCCTTTTAAAACCTTTCATCTCAACCTTTTCAAATTCAAACAGAAGCTTTATTAAAGAGAGCATTGATTGCTGTGGTTTTGTTTTGCCCATTCTTCCCCCAACGCTTAATGATCTGTGGATCATTTGTTTCTGTCTGCTGAATGCTCCCGCTCGTGTTCTGCTCCCCGATGGTTTTCCCCAATGAGCTTATCACCGTCATGCTGGCCAGTGGCTGAGGTTCACTGCACTACAATATTTTACCACTAATCCAAATTTAAATGATTTCCAAAGGCGTCACATCAGCACTGCTCCTTACAAAATACATTAAAAATTAAGCATAAATATGTGAAAAACCAGTAGGTAGAAATTCCTCAAGGGGAAACCCTAAAGTGTCATATTTTCAAAGAGTTATAAAGCTTCCAGTTTTTCACATGACTTAAAAGCAAGCTCTGGAGAGCTCAGTAGGAATGATAGGAGAGTAAAATCAGGCCCCATAGCTGGATCTACCGGAAGACTGTGGATGGATGCAGGCAGGCAAAGCAAGGGCAGCTTTTGATGTTTAAAAACCAGGATTCTGGAGAAGAAAGAATGAATACTGCCTGAAGAATTTACATTAGAAAGCGAAGTTAAAAATGGACATGATCAGCTGTGTTTCACACCTTGAGTAAGATAAGAAAGCATGGTGACCTACATCTGCTATTAGGCTGTAAATACCATCAGTACAAAAGTACAGTAAATCCACTGGCCTTGTTCCCTGTGCCACGGAGGCTAAGCCTGTACACTTAGTAAGGAAGAAAAACGCATATTTAAATGCAGGGAAGTACCATCGGGATTTGATAAATTCAACCAGTTATTACTGCAATAAGTACATAAAAATTATAAAGAATTTAGATAGATAGTACAGACACTTCCCAGGTTACCATGGTCTGTGATAGATATTTCGACATAACGATGGGTATTCCAATTCCATTCTGTTTTTCATTTTCAGGACATAATTAAATAAATTACATGATATTCAACACTTAATTATGAAAATAGGCTTTATGTAAATGTTTTTGACCAGCTGTAGGCTGATGTACTGTAAGTGTTCTAACCATGTTTTATGTAGGCTATGATGTTTGTTAGGTTAGGTGTACTGTATTAAAATGCATTTTCGCCTTACGATAGTTTCACCTTACAATAGGTTTATCGGAACGTAACCGTCATAACCTGGATAGAGGCTGTAATGTGAGAACTAATTGTGACCTCTGTCCAAAGATACATTATCACTGCAAGTCAGGAAGAGAGAGAGAGAGAGAGAGAGAGAGAGAGAGAGCATTTGGAAATTGGAAACTCTTTGCTTTGGGCGATGATGGCTTTCACTTCCAGTCTTCAAAGGATTCAAAAAGTTTTCAAATTCATTTTAATCTCTTTTGTAGCACACTAACCCATAAGCCTGATGTTTAAGGTTTTCTATCTTAACATACATTCTTACTACCTTTGTTTAGCTTAACATTAATTCTCTTTCTTGTAAAGCCTCTTCTGATTATAAATGCGACAATCAGGAATTTATGCCGTAGTCATAGCTGTGACATTCAGAAGATGTAGTGTGTGAATTTTATTCTCAGTAGACTTTCCAAAAAATGCTTCCTGGAGGTGTCAGAGGGCCTTTTTTGAGCTGTGCAGCTATTTTTTCTCTCTGAGACTTCTTTCCCCTCCCTGGCGCAGTACCTGCATGAGAACGGAGTGGTGCACCGGGACCTGAAGCCAGAGAACCTTCTATATGCCACTTCAGCTCCAGATGCTCCTCTCAAAATAGGTGGGTCCTGCACAGCTTGAAGGGGGACAGTGAAGGAACAGGCCGTCACCTCTGTGGATGCCTGGCATGACTTCATTTGAAGAGCATCGTCTTCATTGGTCATTTATATAGCCAGATTGCAGTCATTTGTGTAGCCAGACATTAATTACATCACATTTTATCCTCTGTTAACCTATGACCTACATGACCTAGGTGGAGATAGATAGATACCACATCATAATGGATTTGAATGTTACTAATAATTAATTTTTTCCTAGCTGATTTTGGTCTTTCAAAAATCGTGGATGACCAGGTCACTATGAAGACAGTATGTGGGACTCCTGGGTATTGCGGTCAGTTGATGTTTCCAGTATTTCACCATAATGAATATTTCATTTTACTATATTATGTTGGTACTGTTGCATGCAATTTGTAGTAACAAATTCCAAGTTTTGCGCCAATGATTATGTAAAATGACCATTGATCCAGTGGGTCAAAGTGGGTGAATTTAGCTCACTGTATTTTTACACCAGGGATATTTACATCATTCCTCCTTGTGCCACTTTCTTTTGGCACCATTCCGGTGATCTTGGGCAAACAGCTAAACTGTGACAATGCTGACAACTTTATAAATAAACAATCCAAGCCGTCCCCTTGTTCCGCGGGGATATTTACATCCATGGAGTGTTAAACTGGCATCAGAAGGTGACAGAGGGTTTCATCAGATCCCCTTCGTTCTCTACCATGTATGAGATGCCATGCAGAGAACAGCTTCAGTCGCTGCATTTATTTTTATCCAGCTTTGTAAACGGTTCATCTGAATTATGAAAAGTATTGCTAATGCCCTGAAACTTTCCTCAAAACATGCATAATTTGCATATTTCATTAATGATTATAAACATTTTCACATTTTTTAGATTATTCCCTTATTGCATAAATTGCATGGGGGGTGGGGGGTCATTCACACACCACAAAAACTAAACAGTGCTTTTCCAATATTTGTTTAATTCTTACATATTATGTCTCCATATGACCCCCTACTGTAAAGACGCCGATTTGGAACATCTCCTGTATGCTGTGGGATTTGCATATGATAGCTGACCTTCCTGAAAGTTGCAACTATAGTCTTGACCATTGAAATTGCCAGCTGTAACTCTTGAAGGAGAGACAAAGGCAAGCTTTAACCATATTTCTTTTGGGTGCAGACATGGAAAGTACATGTAGTGACATTGATGCCGCTCATTTGAAGCACACGCCATATGAGGAACAACCAACTATGAGTCAACTACCACAAATAATCAGAAATTGCACCAGAAGGAGCCCTCACAAAGTTTCTAGTAAATGCATACAACCGTGCAGGGCTTACATCTATAAGTGTACACTATTGTGAAAATTGTATACACATATTCACATGGAAATAAATGCATAAAGTTTAGCATTTTTATGCATCAGTCATAAAATTTTAAATTAATTAAAGCACATCAGGTAGGGCTTTGTTATAAACGTATGGTTTTTCATAACAAACAAACTTCTCTTGAACCATAACCCTTCAAATTCAGTCCCATTGATGCCCAACACCAGAACGCTGTAACACCATGGTTCATTTGCTGTCAAGTTGGTTTTACTTGCAGAGACGTTCACGCTATATGGCTCATAGCCTGTGCCTTGCCGAATCTAAGCAGTCCAGAAGATGACTCATGCTTCGATGGTTTCCTGGGGCTACTCACAAGCAGATAACGTGACTTTGAGTCTCCGAGTCGCGGAAGGCCGGCTCGACTGTAGCTGAGTGCTGTTAATCGATCCATCTACGTGTTGAATTAAGAGGTGGCAGCACAGTGGCATCCCAGCTTACATCCCGTGACAACCTGTGCTGCTGGGTACCGTAAACCCAGCATAAACGCACATCTTGTCTGTGCATGACCAGCAAATAAGGATTTTAATTAAGGAGTGGAATGTATCTAAGGGACCTGGGTCCCTGCAGAAACGCTGACCGCTATATTAACGTGTGATGGATAGACCCTGTCGCTCCATGCAATAAAGCAGCTTTGTATTACAGGCACGCCTGAGAAAAGGCAAATGTCCAAACTGTGATTGCAGGATCATGTTAATGTATGCAGAACAGCAGGCTAATAACCTACTTATCCATGCTGATATTAATGACCTCTGTATATGCAGATAATTTGCATATAAGATCGATAGATAGATCACAATTAGATCACATTTAGACAGGAAAAAAGTACATTTCGACAGTAATAAACAGTGACAATAAATAAATAATTGCAGGTATATGTAAAATTACAAGCATACATGTACAGTTTATGCATATTACATGTATATGTATATGACCATATAAGCCAGGTATATGCTCTGTCTCCCTCAGCTCCTGAAATCCTTCGGGGTTGTGCCTACGGACCTGAGGTGGACATGTGGTCGGTGGGAGTCATTACATACATCTTGTAAGTTGGATCTGTTGTAAATTCTGGAAAATGCTTAATTGCATTACAAAAAAAAACAAGAATTCCACCAAGGTATTTCACTATACTGTTTTACTAAAGCCTACTTAAAACACTGCATGATCTGACATATTTAGGGGGGGATGCAGTTTTTCTCATTTTTAAAGGCTGACACAAAGTCTACGTTATAACGTTATAAAAACTAAAAGCATGGCATAGTTTACTTAAGAGTAATTTAATGATGTGTTCAGCTTTTATGTCATTTATAATATTATCGTAATCACCTTCGTGCTGCATAACCAGGGATTACAAATTTAATTCAGGAGCCAGAGCTAGAAGACCCCTCCCAATAATATGAGTACCTAAGTTCCATTAATATTTTTTTATCTTGAGGGTGGCATCACTGAATGCTTTTTACTTTTAGGGGTTGTGTAAGGTACCTGTTCATAATGACATTTAGATAGTTTATTGAACATCTTTGTGTACCACCTATAAAGGTTCCACAAACCTCAACTTGAAAACCAACATACGCGTTAATTGCATTCCAAAAAGTTTCAGAATTATTGAAATTTCCAGTGCCTTTGTAATACTGTCATCATAGTAAATTGCTTTTTGATTAAGGTTAAACATAACACAACTTTTAACTAGTTAATCTTAGCTAATCGTTATGTGTTTTCTTTTTGGGATTAAGGTAATTACAACAAGGCACTTGTTACTGTTTCTAATGATTACTATCACATTATGTTACAATGTCCATTAGTGGCCAATTATGAGTGGCTAAAGAACAAGGAGAAAAATTATTTTGATAGAGTTAAGAGTGGGTCTGAAAAAAAGAAAATGTTTCAGCCTGAAATATAGGGGAAATGAATATCAGTCAGCAGAAAAACAAAGGCAAAATATCCAACTGTGAAAATGAGGACATAGACTTCAGCATAAAAATGATTGTTGACTGTTTGTTTTGACAGATGGTTGCTCATTTTTAAGGAAAAATACTTGACTGGATCCATAAAGAAACTTGTAATGTAACTGGTGCTCTTAGCATGATTTTAGATACCCTTGTGTTTTTATATGGAGAATAAAAATCTTAATTATTCAAAAAAATATATATATATATTTCCTGGGAGAAGCACTGGCTCTTGTTTTAATTTGATACATACTAACACCAATTTCTAAATTGTTATCCATGAAACTGTGTAGCATAAACATCTGATTCAGCAATGGGCTCTCGGAAGAAATAAGAGGGGCTTTGTGGGGTTATATAATCAATGATGGCAAGGAAAATTGAGATGCATAATAAATCATAAATTTAAATGGAATCCCCGATGAAGTGAAACTTCAGTAAGACCTGGCAGAGATTATTCCTTTTTTTTTTCAGAAAAATCCTAATTGCAGTGAAACGTCAGCCTGATCTTTTGTTACATCCTTCAGAGCTCCTTTCCTCGCCTCTTAATATTCTGCTATGGTCTTTGCCTGTGTTCTGTCCGCCTCATATTCCTGGGAATTTGTGTCTCTGGGAATCCTGGTCATCCTCACAGAGAGCCACCTCGTTACTGTGTAAACCATTTCCAAATCCGAGGGTTAGACAACAATTTCAGCTTAAGAATATATTTTGTCCAACAATTAATGTCAAACACATCAGTATTTCATGACTGTGAATATTTGTTCTTGTTCTGTTAACCTTGTGTTGAAAGGCAGCCCCGAAATTGTCTATGTGAAGCCATACTCTTGGTGTTAACCCTGCAGAGCAAAGACTGCAGCGGAACAGATGGCACCTGGCGGTAAACTGCCAAGCCTGACAGGAAATCAGAGCTCGGCAAGTTCTGCTTTCGTCAACGGCTGAGAAACCACCTGCTGTTACACGCAGATCGAGTTGCTTTCCCTCCTTCTGTATTGACTATCGTACCATTTAACAAAACACACCCCTAAATATTCCATTCCTGTGCTTTTCCTCTGACAGATTGTGCGGCTTCGAACCGTTCTTTGACGAACGGGGTGACCAGTACATGTTCAAGAAGATTCTTAACTGCGAATATGAGTTTGTCTCCCCCTGGTGGGATGACGTGTCTCTAAATGCCAAGGACCTGGTGAGTGGTGATCATGTTTATACTGGAATCAGTTCCCTTTCTGTTCTGACAAACATAAAATTAAATTAAAAACTGATTTTAGATACCTCAGCTTTCTTGCCCTTCAGTAGCGCATTTAAACTGATGAATTTCACCTTTAAAGTGTCATTTTGGAGCTGACAGGAGGGACGTTAAAGCTTATGATGGCATGATGCCTGTATTTGTTGGCTGCCGTTGGCTGTGTTAGATGACATGTGGTCTTTTTGCATATGACCACTGAAAATGTAAGGCACTTTTCATAAGCTAGTATTATTGCCTAATATGGTGTATATTATATATTCAGTTGTGAACTATGTTAAATAGTTGTCTTTTAATCTGGGTGTAATCTTCTCTAAAAAAATCATATCTAATGTCAATAGACAGCCAGTAAGAGACAAGCTTAGTGTAACTAAGTAAGCTTGCATTTAATAATAAATTATTAGCAAATAATTGGAATCAACAATATATAATGCATTCATTTGAAAGTGTAATGTTTATTTAAATTGTTTGTTGTTGGTTTTGCCTGATAGGGACAAGATCACCTACATACATTTGTCTTTGCCTGACAAACAAAACAAAGGGATATTGCATTTAATAACATAGAAATTTTGCCTATAATGGAAGAAAGAGATGGCAGTGCTATGGGTAATCTATGTGGACTGAGCACCTGTCTCTGTCCCGTAGGTGAAGAAGCTGATCGTCCAGGATCCAAAGAAGCGGCTGAGCACGGTGCAGGCCCTGCAGCACCCCTGGGTGACGGGCAAGGCTGTCAACTCCGCCCACATGGACACAGCACAGAAGAAACTGCAGGAGTTCAACGCTCGCCGCAAGCTCAAGGTGGGCATCAACACCCGTTCCCCTTTCCCGGCCAGCAGCCGCACGTGCGTTGGCCGGCTTCCATAGGGGACATCCGGTGGCGTGCCTGAAATCTGCACGGTGCTATGGGCTTATGGAAGCAGGACAGACGGTAGACATTTTGTGCATGCGATGCTGCCATGTTCTCGCATCGATACAGAGCCTGCTGCGAACAGCAGAGCACTGGCCCTCACTGTACCGTTCCATCCGCCACTCAAACACATGGCTGGACCAGAACCGCAGACACTGTCCCTCAGAGCAGCCTCTGTGTCTGCCGCCATCCTTACTGCATTTATACAGACTAGAAAAGAGCTTGCTGTGGGTTGGCAGGAGCCAGCAAGCAAAATGAGCAAAGCATGAGCAAAGAATCTGTTTTTTTTACCTTCCTCTTTTTCATCTTTTATTCTCTAAAAATGCTGAATATGGTTTAAATCACCCTGTTTTGTAGTGCATTACTTGTCATGTACTCCGACTGCAGATTGGCTTGTTTTTTTAATCATTATTATTATCTAGGCATAAAAAAATTAATTGTAATACAGAACATGCTGAAAAATCTTGTGGGTTCATAATTATAATTGATTGCAATTGTTTTATTTATAAGCAAATAAGGGCAACATGTTTTAATGTATGAGCAGGTAAACATCAAGCAGCTCAATCATGCACTGCTGAGCCATCATACATACATACACCAAGCTCCCTCTCTGAGTTTGGGTTATTACTGTTGGGCTGAGAACAGGACTGAGCACGGATGGAGAACTATGTTCTGCCACTGTTATGCGACACAAACTGCATGTAGCTGCATGCACCTGACGTCCAGCAGTATGAGTGGATTCTTGTGACGAGATACTGTGTGTATTTGGCAGGCGGCTGTGAAGGCTGTGGTGGCCTCTTCACGGCTAGGCAGTGCCGGCAGCCACAACAGCACCGACAACAGTAAAATCAGCTGTAACCACTCTCCTGTCCAGGAGGGGGCGCCAGAAAGACAGGCTCAGCAAACCCACCCGCCGAAACAGGGGGACTCCTAGACGTTTGTGTCTTGGGTCTTCCGTTGGTTCGGAAGACGCCGTCATCTTGTGAGAATAAGAAACAGCTGATTTTAACGGATGAAATGAGACCGTCTCACAGGTCGGGGGCAGTGCTGACCTCAGACAATTTTGCATGTGACTGCTTATGATTTAAACAAAATGAAAAAAAAAATGCTGCATGAACGAACCTACGTGACAGCGTGACTTTACAGCTTCATCTTGAAATGGCCATTTGCGAAGCTGACAGTTCCTTCCACTAAAACATCTTTCCATGAACTACATTGAGGAGCTTCACCTGATGGACACGGAGAAAACAATGTTTTTGCTGTTTGTAATGGTTGCATTTTAGTAAACTTCATTTCGTTAATAAGATACTGTAAGTTAGGTATGGTACAGCATTCTAGGGTTACCGCCGATTTTGGTGAATAGGGAAGGGGGGTGGTGTCGTTTACAGAACTAATTTAGGGTTATATGCAATACATTCCATTTAAAATACAGGCATATACCAACCAATAAATGGCCATTGAATTGTAACTTTACTACATTTTGAAAAAAAGCCTTATCCACTTGTTTATACACTTTGATAGAAACATGTCATGTTTAATAAGGTCAAAATCCATGTGTGGAAAAAACACATCCTTAGGACACGTGGTAGGAGATATCTTGTAGAATCTAAGCTGTTCCGTAGTGTTTACAGTGCTTCTGACAAACACAAGCTACCAAAATACTCAATTCATAAAGTTCCCCTGTGTTTTTACTCAATCAAGAAACAGGAAACATAGAAAAGATGATAACTAACGTATTATCTGAATAATCTGTTAGTGCCAAATACAATGTCTGAAATATGCCTTCTCTCTTACATCTAAACTGAAATATGATTTGTGCTTAAATGAATATTATCCATCTGTTCATATATTATCCATCTGTCCATCCTCCAGTTGCTTATCCAGAGCAGGAATGCGGCTAGTATGAAATTTATTCAACGTAAATATTCGGTAACGGGCGGGTATTTTTTTTCTCAATGGCAGCTTCTCCAAATTAATATATCAAGCTTGATTTGGCCAGGAATGTTTTCACAAGTACGTTTTCTGAACTTGCCGATATGTTCATGTGCATGACTGTTTTTAAGGCCAGAGTCAGGGATCATATCTCTTACCCTCCATAACAATGGCTGGTTTAAGCTAGAAGCCCATAGAGAATCAGAGGTTTGCTGTTGATTAAGGGACGTTGTTTTGCATGTGAGAATGTACTATTACATTAAATAACTGCTGCATCTGTCTTTCAATAAT
Source organism: Stomatorhinus ivindoensis (assembly GCA_019775895.2). NCBI lineage: Eukaryota > Metazoa > Chordata > Actinopteri > Osteoglossiformes > Mormyridae > Stomatorhinus > Stomatorhinus ivindoensis. The sequence continues at coordinate 2,790,057 of JABFEB020000113.1, forward strand.
GCATTGTATTTTGCAGTATACAATAATTACACAATATGGAAGTTCCCACTTTGTATACTTAAAGTTTATATAAAGATAGTATGTTTCTGTATATGAATGAGCATTTGAACAGTAAAAACGGGCTACTATTTAAATGGCATTTCTGAGATTTAATCTGTATTTCAATGCACAGTTTAACAATAAACAATGTCGGTATAAAAATTGTTTTGACTACTGTATGCACACCTTTTACCATAGTGAGTTTAAGCTGGGAGCATTTATGAAAATTCATATGCACACAAATTTACTAAAGACCAAAAAAAAAAAAAATCATACCATAAAAATGTTTAAGTATCATGATGTACCCCACTGTGCATATCAAAGTCCCAGAGCAATGCTAATGTGCTGTAACAGTAATGTTACATTGTGCTACAGCATGCACATAGCATGCTAAAGTCACAGCGGGCTAACGGTAACACTAATGTGACAGCGTGCTCATGGTAGCACTAATGCTAGCTTTTACCTTAGCATTTAAAGATCTAAACCTACACCTGGAAAACTGCATGTTCAAATACAATGAATGACAGCATGTGAGGTCAGAACCTCAAATTAATTACAATAATTCCTCATATTAAAATCCATAGTGTACAATATATTTATCTAGAATCACATGATAAAACCTTATAACATATATTTTTGAAATGGATACTTTCATTTCAATTTTAAACACCATGCCAGACCCAAAGATCTAAAATCCTTCTTGGCAGTTAAACTTCTTGTTTTACAAAGTCATTGGAAAGATATTTGACTTGGATGATAAACTGAAGGTACCTCAAAAGAGATTACGGTATTTTTTTATCAGATGAGGATTAAAAAAACAATATACATATACAATAAAACAGTGCACGTAAAAAAATCTATTTAAATTTTAACAGCACGTAAATCTTTATTCTATTTACAGTAAAACTGAAAAGTGTTTTCTTGCAATGATCATACCTAGCTAGTGTTTTCCTTCGTTAGTTACTGTATTTTAATGAATTGCATAATTATGAGGGAAATTAAACTAAATAAAAGCATAGTTTAAAATCCTGCCCATCATACAGTCTATGTTGGTCTTCGTTCATAAAGCTGTGGTCACTTTTTTCTGCATGCGTCATGATCACACAGATTGAGGGCAAAAAAAAGCATTGTATTTCTTGCCTACTTATTTTTCCTATAGCCAAATGCAAACTAGAAGTACCTCCCAAATCAGAAAGACTGTAGTGCTGTACAGCACTTTGTAACCTCTTGTCTGTGGAAGGTGCTTTATAAATAAATTTTACTTACTTAAAGATTTCTCTAGTTGACAGCATGCATTCATTAAATATATTCATATAATATACACCAAAAATACTTCTCAGTATTATTGATGAGTATCCTCCTCAAAATCCATTGTGCTCAAAGATAATTGAAAATTTGCCATCATTTCCGAAGAGGTAGGCAGGTATATTTCCTTACTGTGCTTTGTTGTTCAAGCCACTGAAAATCTTGAAATAAGATTACACTGGGAGACGATTAATTACCCCATAGTCAAGAGATGACACAAACACACATATAAAAAGACTGATTCCCTTTAACACACGATTTAAAACTTAAACATACTACCAGCAATTCACAATACTATTAATCTTGTAGAAAAATGTACCGAAACCGCATCATAAGGGCAGCTAATAATGTTTTGATCTGAAGGGAACAAAGTTCAGTCACACGATCAGAGCCCTTCGCAGGTCCACAAAGAAGTTGATGAGACCACTGGCCATTGCAGAGTTCACGGCGGACTGGGGCAGTATGCCCCGCAGGTCTGTCTGGATGTAGCCTGTCAGCAGCCCGTGCACTGGCACCCCCTCTGTGGGCACGCAGAACCAACCACAGGGGTGGTTAAAGCCTCTGACGAAGTTCTCCAGCCCGGCAGGGTACTCCACACTGACACCTGTCAGGAGGCATTTCAGAGCTGCTTAGGAAGCATTCATTATGTACAGATATGCAAGAAGCATTTGAAATTTGCACTAAGAGCAGTGGCGGTGCTTACTGCCACTCCAACTATGTGTTTACATGGGGCTCAGGTGGTTTGAGAGCCCCCTGTTAGCCACAAACTCCAATGGAGGGGATGGGGTGGTATGAACAGTTCATTTTTGAGAGCAGCCTGAGGAACTATAAGCCAGCCTCTGATTAAGAGGCCAGCGATTCAGCCAGAGAAAAAGAATTCTTAAATTAACAGAGTACAGTGATACCTCACTTCTCGAACTCATTAGAACTCGAATTTCTAAAAAGTCAAACCAACCAGTTCGAAAAAAAAAATGACGTAGAACTTGATCTGAATCTCAGAAGTTGAACCATGAACGCCGACCTAAGATAACTTGTACGTGTGGGGAAATGAGTCACACGGCACATGAAAACAATAGGTAACGCTTCAGTCTCAGCCTCGCATTCGCTGTGATAGCATCGTTTGTTGGTGAGAGTACTTTTTTATTGAAAATATCAGGTAATACACTGTACTGTATATAATTTTGGTAGCCATTGCTCACCAAAAAGTTATGCAATATGTTACAACCTAAAAGTTACAGTTTGCAGTTACAAACAAATTAACGAATACAGAGTAATAATAAAAATAAACAATGGACCGCATGGCATTTTCTAGTGTTGGCGCAGTGTTGGAGCATGGCTTGGGGTTGTCACAATCTGCCGAGCCAGGACTCAAGCGATCGGGAAACACGGAGTTAAATTGAGAACAGGCAGAACAACACAATGACGTTACAATGACCGGACTGGGGAAACAAACTGAAATGCGGACTAAATACAGAGGACTAATGACAACAACCAGAAACAGCTGATCACACGGGGATTGCACACGAGGTTAACGAGAGGGCATGGCACACGGAAGGAGAGGACGATCAGGGTAGGACAGAGATAGTGTTGGGAACATTCTTTATCATTTCGGAAGTCATTAAGAAAAAAATGCTCTTGTTTTATCCTGGTCATTTTGTGTTTAAATGCTAAAAAAACATATTTAGGTGTAATAGTTTGGGGCCCGGGAACCAATTCATTGGTTTTCCATAATTTCTTATGCTAAAAATTCGATCAAAACTCAAACTTTTTAGGATTTGAACCAGAGTTCTGAACAGATTAAGTTCGAGTTCTGAGGTACCACTGTATACATAAAAATACAGTACAAAAACTCACTATTATGACTATGTAAGATTATAGGAACATGGGCTAAAGTACTAACCACAGGAAAGGAGGCCGTTTTGGTAGTCCGTGGTGTAGGAGAAGTCAACGAATTCCCGGGGAGCGATAATATTCCATAGCTGTCCTGCAGTCGTGTAGCGCAACATGCAGCAACCTGGCTGTGCAGTACAAGAACAACACTCATCTAAATGTTAAAAACAACTGAAACTTCAGGACCACCTGCAGCATAACTATGAACTGGGCAGTGGTGGCTTGATGGTTAGGGAAGCGCACTTGTAACTGACAGATTGGCGACCAGCAAGGAACCCATGAGGTACCATGAGCAAGGTATTGCCCCCAAGCACTACTCCCCGGGCGCTGAATTAGCTACCCCCTGCTATGTCACGAAAGTCACATATGGGTTAAATGCAGAGGACACATTTCGTTGTTGCGCACTGTGTGCTGTGGTGTGAAAACAATGACCATTGATCACCTAATTCTATATTCTGAGTATCTGAGAATCTTAATTACCAAAGAGATAATGCCAGTGGATTTTCCATCGATGACGGTTTTTTCCTAATAACTTTATCTCAGTTACACTTTACTAGTGTTTTCCATCACACAAATAACTGTGAATAGACTTATAAAGTCAATCTTTACTCACATATAGTCTTTAACATATTATAAACTGTATTCCATAGCATCTTTCTGTCTAAATTGTAATTTTGAGAATTGAGAAAAGAATCCTTAAATTCCCTACCACCCACTTCTCTAATGAGGAAAACTTCAGTTAATTTGTTAATTTGCTTTACATTACTCTTATTTAGCCTTAGCCAGGGACATAATGGAATAATCACTCAACCAAGGCTAGGATTTGAACCAGCAGCATTCAATCACAGTTACAAAGCCACACACCTTCCCTAAAAGTGTCAAATGAGAAGCTTCCTGGCGTCCTTTAAGGGAACGAGGTGTTGATTTGGCTCTTTCAGTTATAATGAGACACAGACTTTGTCCAGTGATGCTGCCTCGCATGCGATTTGAAAACAGCTGGGATTCAAATCTTTGTAAGGACATTTCACCCAATTTAGAGTCTAACACCTTAACATAGCAGCCTACCATAAGTTTTATCATTACTTTTACAAATAACAAAGGATGACCACAACTCTAATCTGCTAATTCAAACCAGCAGAAAACAAACAGCAAAATCCAAAATCCAAGTTCTCCATACATCTGGGCATAAAGCTCCATGAATCATACAGTATGATCAAGATTACTGTGCCTCTTGTGTTATTAAAAACAGGAGAGCAACATCAGAAAAACAAAAAGACTGGCATCACCATATAGTGGCCTTACAGTATGACGCTTGAGGAGATGAAGGCCTGTATTAATGCTTCTCCTTCCTTAAGCATAGCTTGACCCTGCTTATGATTTTGTTTATTTCTGCAGACTCCTTTGCTCCTTTTCTGCTACCCCCTACATGTTGTCAAAGCACTACAGAGAGGTTACCTGGTACCTTGGGCGGAGCTTAACACCCCCCCCCCATCTATGATGTCATCACCAAT
>JABFEB020000113.1:2812743-2836213 GCA_019775895.2 Stomatorhinus ivindoensis
GATAACGTAGTGCAAGCAGAATCCGTGGGTTCCTTTAAATCAGAGCTAGATAAGATTTTAACAACTCTGAGCTATTACTGTAAGTTCTTCCCAAGCGAGCTTGATAGGCCGAATGGCCTCCTCTCGTTTGTATAGTTCTTATGTTCTTATCCAGCATTGCTCCCAGGAATGTTTTGCAAAGATGACTCTTTGTCTACTCTTGTCGGAGTTGGAGACAAGTTCAATATGTGTCAAATTTATTCTGGAAGAGATGGGTCAAAGAGTATCTACCACAGCTTCAGGCACATCAGAAATGGTCAAATGTCCAGCGCAGTTTTCTTCCAGTGGATATTGTGTTGATTGTGGAGAATTCAGCATCTTGGAATTCTTGGATCTTGGGAAGAATCATGGAGGTTGTTGCGGACAACAAAGGCTTTGTGAGACGAGTTAAGATCAAGACTTGGACTAGCTGTTTAGACAGGCCTGTCACAAATATTTGTCTTCTTCAAGAAGGTGAGGAGGCTTGACTTGATTTTGACTTAACTGACATTTTCAAGGAGGGTGGAAAGAGTGGTGGTAAAGATCACTCTCATCCTAGGCTATGTGCTAGTAACCTCTGGCCTAGAGAAAAGGATGTAATTAGGAATTGTCATGACCTGCTCGTCCGATCCTCCTGTGTGCCACGTCCCCCTTTTTACCTCGTGTTAATTCCCGATTGTTACCACCTGTTGCCTGTTATGGTCAGCCTGTCCTGTGTATTTAGTCTGTGTTTCCATTCGTCTCCGCAGTCCAGTCATTGATGTTATGTGTATTTTGAAATCTGTTATCCACATAATAAAGCCCTTTTGTTCATATTCATGACTTCCATCGCCTGCTTCCCCGTGGACCATGACAAGGATATTAAAATTGGATTATTAATGTTTGGTTAATTTATTTGATGATGTGATATTAGTGTTTGTTCACATGTAATAATTATTATTGTAGGTAATAATTCGAGGCTGGGATGTTGGTGTCCGATTTTTGTTGGGCTTACTTTCACTGTTTTACGGTGAGGGTGTGCATCACATGGTGTTAGGTGTTAGGTATCTGGAGAGGGGGTGAATATGGGAGTCACAATTTCTGTTGACCGCCTACATTGGGTTGTACTCACGATTCTATGTCCTGTGCCTTGTTTTATTGTTTTTGTATGATAGAGAATAATTAAATAAATAAGGTTTTGACAAGGAAGTACAGACTGGCTTTCCTAAAGGATAGAAAGCGAGTCAGACAGGCCTCCGTATTTTAGCCTCTCTGTCATTCCTCTTAAAAATCGCCCAAACACTGAATCTGTTCTAACGAGACATATATTAGTACTCTTTTCCAAAATAAGGCAAAAATACTTTTCAGTTGGAAAGAATAGCACTACACAAGCTACAGTGAGATGTGGTCTTAGAAAGAAATACTATTTACATGCAAAAATAGCTATTCCAAGTGAATAATAGTAATGTCTAATTTGTGAATGAATTGTTCTTTCAAACAAGTTCTTTTCAGTGAATTGGTCAAACCAATTTTCAAAACTAAAAAAAAATTAACTTTATAAGAACATAAGAAATTTACAAACAAGAGGAGGCCATCCATATATTGTACAGGTCAAAGTCTTAGATTCTAAAAATCTAAGAATATTTGACAAATTTTCATATAAAAACACAGTAATGCTTTTTACTTACATTTTTTTCGTAGACTGTCTATAGCTGTGTTGCCTTCAGTGCTCCTCGCATACTGTAAACTGTTGTGTGCATGCCCAGCCACGTGGTGGTTCAAAAATGGACTCAAAGCATGTGTTTTAGACAGTTTTTATTTGCTTTGCCTTTGTCATTAGTTTTACAAATTGATTAGTATGTATTGAAATACTTCCACCTTCTGGCCGTTTCTGTATTGCAACTTCAAATTTCCTTCTAAAATCTGCACGTTTATGCCAGCTCAACATTTTTAATTGTCCTCACGCTCTTGCACTGGTCTAATTCCTCAAGATGGCTGAAGGAGATAAAGACACTGAAACTAAAGAAAAAAACGAAATTGTGTGCAAAAAGTTGTTAGTTGCTGTTCTTATAGATCATCAGCAAGCTCCCACATTAGTTTCATCGCTGCTACTGCTCTTGCAAAAGCAAGGGGAGCCCAGGCTGGGGCTGCATAAGCACAAAAAAAAGAAATTAAAGTGTAAAAACCAAGGCTTGAAATTGCTTGTTGTGCATTCCAATATGGCAAAGAAAAAACTGCAGAACTACACAAAGCAGCTGCTTTGGAGGAACTGTTAGTCTGGTGTGGTTGATTCAGCATCTGTAAGCAGCCATCACAAAACATCAACACAACAAAAAGCTTGTAGTTCACCAAAGAACAAAATAGTCCTTGGATACTGTGATGTATTGAACTTATGTTAACAGTTTTGTTATCGTGCAGGTGATATGTCCTAATGGTGTTGCTGTAGTAGGCGCACTAGCGCATGCGCACTTGCCTGTAAGTGAACACGTTGTAAAAGAATGTAATGCTAGCGTGGTTCGACATTAAAAGACGTTCAGTGAAAACGTGCCTTTATATAAGTGGTGTCCAATATATCACAGATACATTCATAATGTTGTATGTGTATGTGGATAACCGTGTCCAATGAATTCAGCAGTCTACCCTCCCAAGTCAATGGAAATATGCTCCAACTCAGCAGAACCCTGTAGACCACAGCTCTAGATCTATACTACCTTCTCATTTGTCAAGTATATCATGGCTGACAGAACATTTATCCAAGATCCATCCTAATCTTCAGCCTCAGAACATACTTCATTCAACCTTGTTGACCCTGCTGCTGACACTGAAATATGTCCTGAAGTACATGTTTACTTCACTGGCATCTCCAGCAGTTAATGAGGTAAGATTTGAAAAATTTAATCTTCAGAAGACCATATCTCTAGGTGATCTTAAAATGTTTATGACAATTATAGTTTGTGCTAGTAATGTACATTATGTAAAAAAAAAAACATGGTAGTAGCTAATTATTATTAGTATTTTTCATTTTCTAATGTGAATGTGCTGTGAATTTGTGGAATAAATGTGATTTTTTGTATTACTTTTCGCACTTTCAGTAAATAGCCCAGTACAAAATTAGTCTTGGTGATTTTCTGAAGAGTGTTTAGCTGCTGGATATCTGTCCATAAAACAAAAAGGCCAGAACAACATGCCCAGAACTAAGGAGCACTATCTAGTGAGTCAGAAAATACAACAAATGGTTCATAAAGCATCATTTTGTTCATCATTACTCTTGATTCTTGGCTACCAACTGGTTAACAAGTTCAGTAGGCTTGGTTGAAGAGGTTACTAGGCAATCCACATGAGACTGTTTAAAATGCGTATAAAAATTATTTGTGTGAAATGGCCAGATACAGTCACCATTGGAAGCGTACCCTGCCAGTCAATATTTTTGTTTTCTATATAGTAGATTAATACTGAAAACTTCAAAACAATGAAGAAACACATGTGGAATTATTCAGTAAACAAGTGTTAAACCAGAATATGTTTTATACTTTAGATTCTTCAAAGTAGCCACCTTTTGCACTGATGACAGCCTTTCACATTTGGCATTCTCTCAATCAGATTCATGAGGTATTGATTGGGAATGGTTTTCCAACAGTCCTGAAGGCCTGCTTCACACAGTCTCCTCTGAACAGTTGATACTGAGATGTGCCTGCTACTTGAACTCTGAAGCATTTATGTGTGTTCTAAATTTTTAATTTTATTGAAGCTCCCCTAACAGCATGGCTTATATTCTGTTACCAAAGAACAGCTTCATTGTCTTTCTTCAACAGATAATTACTTGTTCAATACTGCTCATCCCAGTCATGCTTAATTTCAAGTAAACACAGTTTACAGTTTATATTATAGCACTGACATAACCATCGGGCAGCAGCATACAGGATTGGTGCCAGCAGTATAATAGTGTAAATAGCTCTGTGTATTTCTAATAGATTGAGTTGTTTTGTGTCACACGTTAATGACATGTGTAACGTTAATTATTGTAAAGAGTGTTGTGCATGTGTGCCCACTGTGTGTAACATGAGGACTGGGGATGGTCAGCGCAGTGGGCAGAATGCATGTCTCCGTGTTGTTAAAGTGACTGACATAAGGACTGTAAATGCTATTTCTGTGTATTTCTTTGTATCCAGCTCATTATTCCAGTACACAATGTCTAGTACCAGCACCACAATATATTGGCATATAAGTAAGAGTGCTACACCTAACACCAGTATAATTAAGATATGCCTTCCACTTTTGTGCAAAATGCATATAAAGCAAACTTTGAATGTTTTTAACATTATTTTGTACATTACCAAATGAGAAATCGTGGCCTATTTAAATACAGTGCTACCTCAGAACTTGAACTTAATCAGTTCAGAACTTGGGTTCAAATCCTAAAAAGTTTCAGTTCTGATCAAATTTCCCCCAAAAGAAATAATGGAAAACCAATTAATTGGTTCCTGGCCCCAAAAAATTACATCTAAATATGTTTTTTTAGCATTTAAACACAAAATGAACAGGATAAAACAAGAACAGCATATACTAAACACATCTAAGCACATTTATCAAAACAGTAATTTGTAAACTAAGAAAATAAAAGTATCCAAATAATGTTGAAAGTTAAAAACACTGCATGCCAACACTGTACGCCATGTGTAACATTTTTTTCTTAATGGCATCCAAAACGATAATGTACCCCAAGCCATGCCCCAACACTGTGCCAACACTAAACTATGCCATGCAGTCCATTGTTTATTTTTATTATTAATCTGTTAATTTGTATTAAATCTCAAACTTTTATGTTGTAATATTTGTACAACTATTGCGTAACTTTTTGGTGAGCAATGGCTACCAAAATGATACAAAGTAAAGTGTACTGCCTGATATTTTCAATAAAAAAGCACTATCGCCAACAAACGATGATCACAGCGAATGCGAGGCTGAGACTGAAGCGTTACATTTGCTTCCTCTGAGAGACGTACCGCGTGACTCATTTCCCCATGCATACAAGATATCTTAGGTCGGTGTTCATGGTTCAACTTCTTAGATTCAGATCGAGTTCTACGTCATTTTTTTTTAACTGGTTGGTTTGACTTTTAAGAAATTTGAGTTCTAATGAGTTCCAGTACTGAAGTACCACTGTATATATGTTTCTTAATATGAACTCATAGTTTAAATGCCACTTTTTCATATGACAAAGAACATGAATAGCTTTACTATTACTATCTGGGTTATTTTCTACAGCAGCTTAGTTCTGTGTGGCTTAGTTCTTTCCCTGTTCCACCATAAATGATTCAGCTCAAGAACTATGTGGTAATTAGCACATGGAGTTGAATCAGGTGTGTTAAATGAGGGAAAACAGAAATGTGCAGGACTATGGCCCTCCAGGACTGAAGTCCTACAGTATCATAGATGATTTCAGCAGACACCAAAATTACATTTTAAGATTTAACACATGGTGACTGAAGGGATGATCAAGACCACTGTTAATGTAATTTTGCATACATTTTAACGCATTGGTGAAATATTGCTAATGCAATATCTTCAAAAACAGGTCATAATTTCTTTGCATTCAGCAATTTCCTCCGGGATCAATAAAATTTTTCTGATTCTGATTCAGACTGTGTATTACAGGGTTTGATGCATTACCAAAGGAGTGAGAGGACCTGAAATGCTTCGAGTATTATGTAACAAAGGCGAATTTGCTTTTCACGCTGTTGTTTCACCACGATCACCTACACGCAATACTATTTTTCATCTTAAACACCTATTAGCCATTTTCAAACTTCCAATGGGCGTTAGCACTTACGGAATTATCTGCACAAACCCGATTTGCTCCCACGCCTCGAATACTCTCTCCTAGACACAACGGGGCGCCCGCGAAAGGCCGAAACGCGCACAGAAACGGTGCATCGCTGCCGCCGCCATTGGTTCGCGAGTTGGCGCCTTTGTCCAATGGCGGCACGTCGCGGGTGGTTCTTAGGACGAAGGAGGTTGCCGTTTGGTCTTGGTCCTGATTGGAACGCTTAGCGCTCCCAGACTGTGTGGGACCTCGAGTGCGAATATTGCCGAGTAAGCAGTCTGGAGGTGCTGAATTGACGGGGGGGGAGAAAGAAAGGGGGTGGCCTACAGCCAGTAGCCATCAGAATTAGCTCATTGTTACCAATACACTTCGGCTCAGGCACGGTCAGTCGGCTAACGCAGCCTTGGAGAGGGACTCTCCACCCCTGGCTGCACTTCGTTACCGCACGGTTAGCTCTCCGACTGTAGTCCTTCTCCGGCGACCGAACGTCCGCGTCGCGGTGCGTTACCCACGGGTGTGAGTCACGGGAGGAGGGGGGCGCTTTTGTTTGCAAGTACGGCCGCTGACATTCCAGCGCTGCGCCGGACTGCTTCTTGAGGGGAAGTCGGAGCACGGTCGGCGGCTGCACGGCTCGGGGGAGCTAGCTAGCTGGCCGCCCCCTGCCGTCGTCTGGCACGGGGTTGTTTCTCTACCGCTCGATATTTGTTTGCTCGAATGGTCACACGTAAGGCGTCGCCTTATGCACATGCATAAAGTGATTATTTTTAATTTCGTGAAAGGCGACTCCGTGCAGAAAGGGCAGCTCGATAGGGGGTGGGGTGGCGTTAGCTTTGAAGCTAGCCAGCCGGCGGGGCTCCTTTGTTCCTCACAGAAAGGGCTCCGCGCGGCTAGCAGGCGGCGACTGTGCTGGGACGGAGGGGTTTCCGTGTCTCCACGCTCCTCCCGCCGACTTGCTCGCTTTGCACACAGCAGCCGCTATCGCCAGCTCAGAACCGGGTTAAGCGGGGTGTGCGCCCGTGTGGCAGTCCGGCTAGATGGCCGTTCACGTTTTGAATAAATAATCGGGTTAAATATGCGCCGACTGGACACCTATACTGGGCTGTGTGATGTCAGCGGCTGCATAGCCGCTGTTACTGTATTTGGCCGTGTCCTCAGACTGGGGTTCAGCAAAGATGTAGCCGGTAATTGATAACCGTCTGCGGAAGCAGTGCGTCGTCCACACGGGCATTTTATTAAGGTGTCCCGGCGTTTTCATTGTCGTTGTTACTAGTATTAATATGATTATTATGCAGGGACATGAGCATGGAGAACGGCTTGCTTTGCTATATTTAGACGCAAAAACAGATGAAGTCATGCCTCACCTCTGAGCGTTTTATTTGGTAACGATTATTGTAGCAGAAATGCCCAAGCCGTCAGCCGATGACTGGCAACATGTAAACGCAGATCGGGCGCCTTTTTTCCGCGGAAAGGCGACCATTCATACGGGCGATGTGTTACCTTTATGATAAACTAAAAATGACTGCCGCTCTTTTTTCAGTCGGCTGCCCTCTGAAATCGATAGACACTGCAATTGCTGTGCTCCTTCTGAAGGTTGTCATGGTAAGGACGTTTTAAATCCCATACCTTTACCTTAAATTAGTTGCCAATTAAAAAATCAATTTCAGACTATTGTCCCCTCCGCCATATTTACTGTAAATATATCTTTTAATTTTTTCCCACAGATTAGATTGTGAATTTCATTTATAACAGTGGTTTCATTTATAACAGTGGTTACTCCCAAACTGTCAAAATATCTTTCCCCACGGATTTAGTAAATATACTTTTGTTTCTAATTTTACGTGTTCTTGCATTTCCTTTGTGTGCTATGGTTTCTGTTGCGCCTTTTAAAGTAGACAGTAATTTGCTACGGAGACAACCGAAATAGCCCTGTGTTTGTGGAAAAATTGTGTGCTTTTTATCTGGCAAACAAATCTGACATTTTGAAACATGGAAGAAAAAAGTCGTAAGCAGAAAGTGAACAAAGAATGAACTTCAAAAGCTTTGTCACTTCCTGTCTCATTTTGTATAGGGTTAGTCATGTCTACTGATCTGTTGACATTTTCATATGGTTGGAAATTAATTATTAATCTGAAATTATGTAGTTTTACAGAAATGATTACTGGGTGATTTTAATAGCATGCATATTAAGTTGTATGCATTTCACACACTAGTATGTAAAAGACGTATTTACACTGTTAATTGGCTGTTATTAATTGGATGATTTCTGGGCTATATTTAAGAATAAAAACGGATCAATAGTTGTTACTTTGTAATCAGGGCTGCATGATATATCGTTTCAGCATTGTGATGTGCGCATGTGCAATAATCACATTGTCAGCACTGTTACTGCATGTTGACACAACTCTCGGCAACACCAACTCATTTGACACTGGTACATAAGTTCTATATATATTTTAAATATTGCAATGATAATGGATAATTCACATATAGTAGTCTACATGGCAGGTTATGTTATTTGCTATGACATACACCTATCTGGAATGTGTGCATTATATAAAAGTAGTTTGTTTTATTGTTTCTGTTAAACAACATGGCGAAGTCTGTCGGGAATTGACACAGAAACAATGGGGTCTTCATGTTTCGAGTCTTTGCCTGAGCTAACCAGCCCCTGCATCTGAGATCCATGTTGTAGGCTGGGGGGTTCACTGGGTTCACATGGCCTCAATTGCAAACAGGCAGCCTCTGAAAAGGCGGGGGAAAGCAAGGAGGGAGGGAGGGGGAAAAATGACCTTGTTTCACAGGGTTTGGAGTGACTCCAAGTTGCAACAGCAGAGCGGATGGGCCCCTAACAGGTGGCCTGCCTACTGTAATGACCATATGCGGTTTACTTGGAGGAATATCCTGTATGACTGCATGTTCTGCACGATCATGCACAGCATTTTTATGTGTTGAAGTATGAAGATTTGTTAAGTATTTTCTTACATTTTGTATTTTTATCACACTGAACTGAAACATTCTTGATTAACTGTTATGGAATTTTTTGTATGATTATTTGTTGTTCATTTTGTTTAATTTTAAGGAACTTTTGGAGAAAATATCCTGGACTGACCAATAAAAATTATTTCACATATATGATTCACTGCTATAAAAATTGGTAGCTAAAATATTGTAAATGCATTTTAAAGGTATAAGATGAGGTTTGCCTTGGCTTTTTTCCCCTCTCCACTAAGTCCGTAATGTTAAATCTGTCTAATCTGCTACCTTATTTTAAATTGTGTAACCGGTATTTTAATGCAGAACTACCAAAAGAACATCTCACCCACCAAGGGAGGAACATGCCCGGTCATATTCTTTAACAGCTGCTGTGATCAAATGGCGTCCGCCAGTGTAAAGATACCATTCCATTTCTATGCATGAACTGAGTATCAAACTTAAATAAACAGAACTGATGAGTGTATGCTGTTTAATGTCTTGTATGTTTATTCTACAGGTGTGAGTCTGGCACTCGCATTCTTTTCGGGTTGTACATGGGGTTATCGACATTGACATTTCTAAATTAGTGTACAAAGTAGAATCTCAACTATGTTTGTGTGTATGCCAAAGAAAATGAGTTAATCACTGCAATGCTCTTTAAGATTTTTGAGGACAGTATCTGCTAATGTCTTTAAGTAATGTAGCTATGCTCTTCGTTCAGTGGTTAGTTTTATTTATTAAAATAATGCATTCCTAAATCTCGCAGCTAGCTTACTGGAGGGGGAAATGAGTAGCTTTTACATGTTCATTTGCCTTTTGTGACAATCCTATACCTCTGTAGTGGTTATTGGTGTTTATTGAACAGAATCTTTGTGGCTCAGAAGATAACTGAGTTAGGTAATGGAATCTACTGTTCTAGTTTACTTAAGCTTAAAGTGTTCTGTGGCCTTGTAAAGGTGTAATGAGATGTATTTTGCTATCTGAAAACAAATTTAAAGCCAGTGGAGGTTCTCCAAAAAAAACAATGTAATGGAACAATACTAGTCATCTTTGGGTGTTTACCAAGGTTTATTGAGAGATGGCACGTAAATTACATCTTGGCAATATTGTAAGATTTTAATTACTTTGTTTTTACAGGGTGGATAACTGTTGAATAGCTTTGGCGGTTGGCCAGCTAATCACCTTAGTACTATTGCATCAGTTTACAATACACTTTCGGGGGAACATGACTGTATGCATGTTTAATGCATTAGCGACCCTCAGTTGACCTCCGGCTAAATCGTTGATTAAAAACAAAAACTGTTGGGATGTTTTCACAAACAAAGTTGTACAGGAATGTTTTAAAAAGAATCCCCCACCCCGATGTAATAGTATAGTGAAAATTTGTACATATTTTGCTAATGCTACAAGAGTTTATTTCTGGTATGGTGCCATGCACTTTCTGCTCAAGTACAGTGTTGTAACAAACTGGCATAGTGTATAAGCACTGACCGCATCTCCTGTGCAGTATTTGATAGTGTCCTTAGTGAGAGAGAATTTAAGCCATCAAAAACAATGGGAATTTACTGGGGTAATTAAAACTGCTCCATCACCCCTAACACACAAGTACGTTATTCATATGTGTTTCATTATATAGTTTAAATGTTGGCGTTTTCCCTGCTGTGTGCTGTACTTTGTGTGACCTGAGGATTGGCCAATGCAGTAGGTGTGATATGCTTGTGCAATGCAGGTGTAATTGGCTTGTAGTATGCCGGTAATGTCACAGCCCAGCGTTTCCCAATCTGCTTCTTGGGGGCGCAGATGCTGTATGTTTTTGCTCCCTCCACACTCCCGGAAAAAAAATGCAGGGTAAAGAGACAAGGACACTCCCAGTCCATGACACACTGAACGATTACTAATTGTCTACTATACATATGAAACAGGAAAGTAATACATTACTTCACTGCTTCGTGTTCTGTCATGTCCAACAATTGTATATCACAATTTCATTTTGGAGTTTCTTTACTCTAGGCTGCTTTCAGAATGTTCTCTATTTCTGCACAACAAGTATGAAAAAGAGGCTAGAACAGTGTTGATACTCTGTGTAAAGGTAAATGGAATACTTTGGGCTAGTTTGTGTAAGGGAATGAAATATTTGCTGACAAGTACTTACAATTTGCAATGATTCCCTCTAGGTAACAGATTCTGCTTTGAACTGAAACCAGCATTCATAATGGAGAATTCACAGAGGTAAATGGCTAGCATGCTTAATAGTTTTTGTATTGTTTGTTTGAAATAGGCCAAGAACATCCAGAAATTCAGAAGTGTTTGGTAGCCTGTTAAAAAAAGGGTCAGAATTTATACAAGTTGCCATTGGTCTATTATGTCTAATGTGCCTTGTGTTCTCATTGTGCCTAGAAAAAGTATGGCATAATTGGCTTTTGTGAGAGTTTTCAGTTAATCTGCCTTGCCTTTCTGGCTGAGTGTAGGTGCTTTCTGTCAGTTTCTCATTCATCTGCAGAAAGGCCCTTTTCCTGCAGTTAGCACTTAACTGAGTTTCTAGCACGCTCTGAGTCTGCCGCACAGTGCCAGCTGATCCATAGTACGTAATGAAATCTGCCATCTCAATAGAGGCGTCAGATCAGAAGCAGCTAAATTGGGATCATATAGCTGTTTGCTTTTTCATAAAAGCTAACATAGAAATTAATGACCTGAAGAAGTTTTCAGTTGAAGCTATAGAATTTCTACAACCTCTATTACTAACTTGTTTTTCTTGTGTCCATATTACCTAACAGCCCTAAATTTTCCTTGCAAAAAAGCCATCTGTTGTTGATTTGATTTTGTTTTTCTTTTGCTTTTAATCAAGCAATAAAGTATTTGTGTGGGCCAGACATATCCAGCAACCAGTGTACAATTAAGACATTGCTATAGCAATTGTGTCCTTTCAGGCAACTTTATAAATAAGTTTTTAAAACTGTTATTAAATTGTATCCAAATTATGTAATCTCTGAAGACAGTTGATGGAGAATTATATAATTTCTATGGGGTTTAAATCCTTACAATGGTGCTGGAGAATTCTGTTCACTTAATACACTGCTTTACCCTGAGTGGAAATCCCAATACCCGTACCGTACATATTTTTTAGTATAGTTTGTAATCAGACATTTTATTTTTATTTCTGTAGCTACTTCTGCAGTTTTTCTTCATTCAAGAGAAGCATCGATGCAGAGCCAACATTCCTCCTATCTGATGTAGGATAAACACGCCTGCAATCAAATCGACGAATGGGGAGGGTGGGGAGTACCCTCTGTATATATATATTTTTTTTTCAATCATGTATCTTCCATTCTGATATTCCGATAGATATTGGTGTGTGACTTTAGTTAAAATCATGACGCATTTGGGGTGTTTTCTCCCTTGTCAGTTAATGTAATTGATAACCTGTAGGTATATTTGGGACTCTGAGCCTTGATGATGCATAAATTTCATTGGGCAAACACTCAACGACACCAGGTGACTCGAGGCCGGAGTCTTGAGTTACAGCAATGACTGAACCAGTTGTCCATGTTTACAAACTCCACAGGTGGTCCCTCGGGGCCTGCAGACCATTGCAGCAGCATGTCTTCCACTTTCTCACTGTACACAACAGAATGGCTGGGTCTTTCTCTCTCCAATTTCACTCTTGACAGGATTTTTACTGAGGCTGAGAGTCCCTACCTTCCAGTAATTAACAAAATGCTTTGTAGTTAATTCCTTATTTTTTTGTCGTCGTTAGAATTTCCGCTTTTTATTTTTTTCTTTTGCCTGTATAAATCCATATAGTACACATGTATGTTGTGATGTATAGAAGTAGCTGTAGAAATGCATTGTTTCCTTGTGGTAAGTGACTGAGATGCTGCCACGGATTTGAGACACTGATAAATGGTGCTATTTTGGAATTTTACCTGCTCCTTGGTAAGGTAGCTCAGATGGGCTTTATTTTATATTTTCATGTTCTAAGAAGGTATCGGTTCTTTGTCCGGTTGTTGTAACTTGGTCGGGATTGACTTTTTTTCTGCTGTTTTTGTGTGGCTTTCTTATTGGGTGTAAGATTAAAAACAAGGAACCAAAAAACAACAAATTCAAGAAAAGACAACCATGCAAGGTTAATTGTGAAATATGAATAGGAGCAATCACAAAACTGCAATCTTAATACTTTCCCTTTAATGCCAATATGTGGATTCAATGTGTAGTCCTAAGCATTAGGGACTTGGATAAAAAAAAATGGGCAGTGTCTGATGTTAGCATTCATCATGGATCAGATGTTTAGTGAGACATCTAATGTTCATTTTATGTTCTGTTGAATTTCATTTCAAGAAATTAAATTGGACAGAAGGACACTGATTTGGTAGAATGCACTCAAGTAGGATGTGAAATTGCAGTCGGGTTTAATTTTTGTTCATGCGATATAGTAGTGTACTAAAATTCTGAACTAAGGCCATTTATCCAAAGTTAGACGGGGGCGAACAGAATGCGGTTTGTTCCCCGGCCCGGCTGGGTTCTAGGTTTCTCAAAATAGTAGCACCACGTCTCACGCCAGTGCTACAGCTTTATGCCGCAGAGCTACGTGTCGTACTATGTTTGACTGTAATAACGACGCATCTGAATCTGTCCAAAGGCAATGTCAGAACAGAGAGGTGTGAAGGTGCAGAGAGAAAAAAAAAACAGTGCAGTGCTTTCATCACCATGTTTTCAATTATCTGCAATTCCATGGATAAACTACTTGAATAATTTTGTAATTAATCTTGGGTGTGTCCTTAAAGGGGGACAAACAAACCAAAAAGCTTAATTTTGCTTTGCTAGTGATTTAATATTGAATACGATACCCTGCAGATTTTGCAGTTTTGTCCTTGCTTCTTGTTAATTCATACCATATACAATTCTAATATGATAAACCTGAAAGCCCACCTTTCCTTTCTGTCACCTTGTGTTTCTCGTGGGGACCCTCCCAGCCTGTCCTGATATCTCCTTAATTCTGTTTTCTTATTAACTGCATGTTTTTTGTTTAATTTTCATTTGTAATTGTTCCTTGCAATTGTCATTTCTTCTGTTAGAATAGGAATGCCAACTGTTTTGTACATAGCCAGTGATTATACAGCAAATTTTGCAATATTGTATCAACGACTGTGTATGATTGATTAATGCCAGCTTTTGTTACTACATGACCTTTAATAATGCACTATAAGTATATTACGTATTCTCGTTTGGCTATATTAGTAATAGATCAATAAATATACAAGCTCTTACAACAGTTCTTGACTGATTTTATCCTTCCAATTAAGCAGTAAGATTATGCCATTTGAGTAAGAATTCATCTTTACAACCTTTTAAGTTACACTTAAAACCTTTTATACCTACATCTTGATAGATTTTAAAGATTATACATTTCAGACCTCTTCATTTCTTTAAGCTGTCAGTGTTTGAAAACAAAAATGTTTTATTGTGATTTCCGCATTTTGTAGCATAACAGGAGGAATACCATCCCAAATTCTCACAATCCCACAGACTTCATTTACTGTATAGGCTTCAGATAAAACTGGTTTTATCATCTTTCATTAAATTCACCAGTATAGCCAGTAAGACCTTTTTCACATTATTTATAGCCTCATTATCTGTACATGAAGTTCTTTCATGTTTGGTGTCGTGATTTTCAAGTATCCTTGGCTAGATCTTTAAGAAATACTTTAAAATGGTTAAATAATGCAATTTGGGGTGGCATGGTGGTGAAGTGGTTAGCACTGTTGCCTCACACCTCTGGGACCTGGGTTTGAGTCTCTGCCTGGGTAATGTGTGTGGAGTTTGCATGTTCTCCCTGTGTCAGCGTGGGGTTTGCTCCGGGCGCTCTGGTTTCCCCCCACAGTCCAAAGACATGCTGAGGCTAATTGGAGTTGCTGAATTGCCCGTAGGTGTGCCTGTGTGAGTGAATGGTGTCTGGGTGTGCCCTGCAATTGGCTGGCCCCCTGTCTAGGGCTGTTGCCAGCCTTGTGCCCATTGCTTCTGGGATAGGCTCCGGACCCCCCACTACCCAGTAGGATAAGTGGGTATAGAAAATGGATGGATGGATGAAATAATGCAATTTATTCCCTGTTAAAGATTTCACAACTAATGTTCAGTGTCGTTCAAGCCATGAAGGGACTAAAATATGTAACTGGCAATGAAATTAAATGGCCAGCCTGTAGATGCAGGAGAAGTTGATTGTAGCCTTGTCAAAAATACAGTCCACGAGGAATCAAAAACTATTTCTAAACTGCAATTAAGGGTCGCATTTTGAAGAAGGTGGTATGTCGCAGTGTAGCTTCAGTTGTCAGTAAATGGTTCCCCAGGATTGTTGGCGCATATGAGTTACAAAACTCGTTCTTCTAAAATCCCCCAGCTTTAGTCCCCCCCCCCCCCAAAAAAAAAAATTGATGATGCTTAGACCTAGG
This sequence comes from Stomatorhinus ivindoensis, assembly GCA_019775895.2. Lineage (NCBI taxonomy): Eukaryota > Metazoa > Chordata > Actinopteri > Osteoglossiformes > Mormyridae > Stomatorhinus > Stomatorhinus ivindoensis. Next base: position 2,827,981 of record JABFEB020000113.1, read on the forward strand.
AGAGCTGCCGGAGAATGGTGCGGCATGTCCGTGTCTCAGTGACAGTTTTACCTATTTCACTTCCCTGTTGAAATCCTTACTGGGAGGCTGGTTTGAGAAATGTAAGAATGGTTATTCAGAATGAATCCCCAGCCAGTACAGCAGAATACCTGTTTTGTTTTTGTACTAATATGTGTAAGAGTGCATGAATTCAAATTAAAGATGTGATAATTTATATACAATACTGAATATGTAAATGGATAAGAATATTGAGATTGAAAACCATAACCTTTTCAGAGTCATTCTGGTCTAAAATCCCTGTAATGCTCTATTCAACATTACTATTTATGAACCTTTATGAATATTTATTCACCTGTCCCTACAACTACAAAGATCCCCTGCCTAAAATCACATGCAGGGTCCCTGTGCTCAAGAAGAGATGCTCTAGAGTCCCAAATCGCTGCAGACCCGAGGCATAATATGTCATATCCCATATCATCCTGCATCTCAGCCCACTTGTGATTGGCTTTTTTGATCCACTAAAGTTCACAAACTAGACACACACATGTACAGAGGATGATATCCTGGACTGGGCTCGTGGCCAAGTCAAATAACATCATGAAAATTCTCTTCTCTGACTTCTTCAGTCTGTTTAATGACACCCAGCCATCCCTGCTGATGGTTGGCTGAATCATACATCACCTCAGTTACAGGTCATAGTTTGTTCACATCAACAGCTGTGTATCTGACATGGTCCTGTGTGATTCGGGAACACCCCCGAGGAGCTGTCATCTGTTGTTTTGACCATTTATAACTACATTATTCAGGGAAAACACTAGCTGATGCCATCTATACAAGTGCTCAAATGATTCTGAGACTAGCCTGTATCAGTGAAGATGATTGTAGAGTAGAAATGGTTCAATGCTGTAAGTACGTTGACCTTAACACCAATCGCAGCCTAGGTTGGCATGGCAATGCATAGGGACTCGAGAAGGTACAAAGTGGGTTGCTTCTCAGGAGGTTAATGTCCTTTGGTGTGTACAGCGGACAGCTATGCTGACATTGATAATCCATCTTGACTAGTGGATAACATTTCAGCAATGAAATCTCAATTGTGATTACTAAATGGTGTCAATCTTTTAAGAACCTTTCGGTGATATTCATTATTTGTTGATGATTTAACCCTGGGGAACCCATGGGGTCATATACGACCCTTCCTTTTATTTATGCTTTGCATTCAACCCACTCATCAAAATTTGCTTTACAGCCTATTGTACCATGTACGATCCAGTAACGGTGACATTTAGTGATTACTGACTGAATTAACCAGATTTTCTTCCACAATAAATATGGCCCCCAATGCATTTTGAGGTTGTTGTTGTACATGCTACAAAGATTCACTTGTCAAGCTGTGAATAGGTAAGTGGCAGAAATGTTGCACCATCAGTTATTATGTTTAGTTGTTATAGAACTTGTACAACTAGGTTTTGGATTTTTTGAAACTTTTCTGGCAACTGTGGGCGCTTTTCCACCGCACGGTCCACAGTACGGTACTTTTGCCATATGGTTGGATGAACAGATCCAGTGGGATTTGGATGGTATGACTCGAAATAAAATAATAGCAAGCCATTTGGAAGAAATGGGACACACGCGAAACACTGAATAATGCCGCTTGAAAATCAAAAAAGCAGGACTACAGGATCACGAAGGATCATAAACTGTTTGAACTTGGCGCCGGTACCAGTTTTTACGCCAGTGGATAGCCGTCACAAAAGAAGTACCATTTATGGAAGTACCAAAAATACGGTACCTGGATCATGACACCTCCCTCTGAGAAAGCTCACTTTGTTACTTAATAGTTTTAGTTTTGTCTCAAAATAAAAAGTTTCATGTACAGTACTATGCAAGTTTTAAGCAATTGAAGGAGATGAAGTTTAAATGATCTTTAAATTGGTGTAAAACTATGCTATTATGCCTGTCAATGTGTTAGCTTAGCCATTTCGAAACTGATGCTAAATCACCATATTATTTCCCACTGAAATTTATTGACTCGACCACTATGACACATATAGCTAATCGATACCTCATATACTTATGTTTTTAACTAATTAACTTTAGTGAGCTGATGGTGAAATTTAACAAATGCATGTAATGGCTGGGGTCCCCCTGAGGAGAAGTTTGGGAACTGAAGTGGTGTTCATCTAGTCATCCAACATGATTTCATTAACGCTTTGGAGAACAGAAGAAATTTTTACAAGTTTTTATTGTGTTGCTCTTCATTTTCATATGTTCTAATGTTAAATTGTGTTTTTTTGTTCTGAAAAAATGTGCACTTAGTACCTAGATAAATAGCTGTAAATGTTTTTTGATTGCCTAAGGCTGTATGTCAACAACAGTAAATTCATCGGTGGCGATAGCAGTGCTGATCGACCCATTATCTGACATTGAGGGATTTCATAAAGCGCCATTTTTCTGAGGGAGCACCGACCTAGCATACTGCCAGCATTCCCCAGCAAGCTTCACTGTATGTGGCTCCACGTGGGTATCGGTACACAGCTTAGCAAGCAAACCAACTTAGGGGCTGGAGAACAGGAATTTATATTGTTTTCTGAATTAAAGGCTGGTCAGTTGAGTGAGAACACAAGCTTTTCTTCTGCTTCTCAAAACTATACTCGATCTCTGTGGAGTCTGTGGGGACTCCAGCCAGATCCCATCAGCCCACTGCTTGTTTTGTCACATATAAAGTAAGTATAGCAAAGCCGCTTTTCTCATAAATCTAATAGGGGTTAAAATGCCAGCAATGGATGCCACTCGGTCAACTAAAAACCTACTCTGCCAAACATGCAAAAGGGTATGTCAGTCCAGGTTATTTTGAAGGAAATTCCAGTATCACTGTGCTACAGGGGTCCTGACTTTGCTTGTCTAGTAATTTATCCTTAATATGAACTTGCTTTGACAGGCCAGTGAATACGCTCTGCCTGGCAGAAAGGTATCTCTGCTGACATCCAGCAATTCTACGGGGTCAGGGCTCTGTGTGTCTATCTGCTCCTGGGACACTAATATGATGAAATGACATAACACATAAACAGATAATAAAATTATCTGTTTATCTTTGCTACTTTAATTGTATTTCTGATTTACATGCCCTGCAATACCGATTGTGTGTGTATGTGTGTGAGAGTGTGCATGTATATGTGTTGGACTACAATGGCAGTTAAAAGATGGATGGATGGATGATCTGCAATACGAAATATCTAATCTTGCAAAATCCTACAAGCACAGTGGTGTGGTAGATTTATCTGAGTACTCAAAAATTTGCTGCCGTTTAAGTGGTGAGTGAAGGTGTAACATGCCAGGATTTTCACACTGAAGTAGCCTCAGAGATGACTGTTTAAAAGCTTCTTTACTGAAGTGCTGTTACTGCCACACATGAATAATAACTAGTACTGAAAGACAAATCAGTTATACAGACTTGGAAAGCTGCAATAGCCAGTTAAAAGCTATTTTGGCAGTTCATCAAGATTTTGAAAAAAGAAAAAGAAAAACTTTAACCCTCAGCTGCAGACTTAAGTAGTCCAGAACAGATGTAACATATGTGAAATATAAAGTTTTCTTAGTGAAAACCTTTTCTTTGAATGTTACACATCATATACCCATTTATAACGCATTACTTTTTTTTCCAAAAGCCACGTCAACAAAGTCTCTCGCTTAAGTGCAAAAACAGCATCCTGTGAACACAGGCCCAGAACTGTAAGAAAAAGCTGCACTTTAACCACACTGTTCCACCCTGCCGTCCAGAAATAAGATCATGCTGGAAATGCTTCTGTATCACAATAACCACCGGTTCCATGGGAAAGCAGATCTTTTGGCCATCACAAGCTGCCAGAATCCATGCCTATTCAACTTAAACATCCAACCGTATCAAAGGGCTGATTTACTCCTGTGCTTTTTTGCCCCTGTGACGAGAGATGACTTTCCCAACACCTATAATACAAGTACGTTCGTGGCCTGCTTTTTAAACATTTCAACCATTGAAACCATTCATTTGGTGAAAGAACTTGCCTAAACCAATATGTAAACATATCCGAGTCAGCTATAAAAATCCTGCTTTTATTTACAAATGTTTCCCGATGGTTTTCAAATTGTCTGTTTTGAAACTTGGTGATGAATTTATGGTGAAATAGAGGACCTGCCTACATCACCGCAGGAGAGAACTGACTGGTTAAACTGGGATGTTTAACGGGCCAGCTGTCCTTGATCCTTTCATGGAATTATAACAGGTAAATATCAGCTCCCTCTGGATGGGTGTGATTCCTACTATTTAACCAACAGAGGCTGGAATAGGCCTCCATGAGAGCTTCTCCAGATATATTCTCTAATCACCAAATGCGCAGCCTGTCAGCAAAATCCATTAATATTCACATTCTCAAGCTGCAGATTGTAGGATCCTGTGGTCCAGCACTTTCCCTTCATTGCAAATTTTATCCAAACCCCTTCAGAAAATATGTCCTCCTAAGCCTTTGGGTGACCTAACCTTAAATTAGTTCTTTAATGTCATCATTATGAGTGGTCAGACTGGGTCCTTAAAGATCTCAGTGGGCATTTTTGGGACACACATTCAATTGTGAAGAAAATGGCTCAGAGGTGACTTAAAAATGTAAAATGTTTCTTTTCTCCTTTCAGCCCCCACCTGACTCTCACTGCCCTACAGAGTAAGTGTATCCCTGAGTGTGTTTCCTATTCCCGGACTCTCAGAGCCCACTGCTGAACCCGGGCCACATTGTGTGCCCTTATGTGACCTCTCCAGCCTTCCCCTGTTTTTCACTTTCTTTCTTCCCTGGGGCTTTCGTTAAAGCCGTCTCCACTCCCCCATCTTTCCTCCCACCCTATGTCACGTGCTTGTGCTCCTCATCCCGCCCAGAGAATGTGCAGCACACGTTTCACAGCAAACATACACACAGCACAAACAGAGGAGTTATATTTCCCTATAAGCTCACCATTTCTTTATATCCTCCTCATCAATGGGGGATTTTCACTAAGAAAATATTCTTTATATCATTAGTTAATTTGAAAGTGAGATTCTTTTTTGATACTTTTTTACTGTAAAATACCAGATATTCATCATGGTTTTTGGCATTTTGTATTTTGCTTTACAGTATAAATTGCCCCAAGCAAGATAAACTAACCTGATCTCCAAAAGTGATGTCAGTGAATCAGTTTGATTTCTTTCCCCAGTAATAGGTGTGGTCTTTTTATATGATTATTTCATTGATTGATTGGGATGTATCATGTGGTTTCAATAATGGAGTCAGACTTTCTCTTTCCAGACCTCTCGCTATCTCCCTTATTTATTAACATTGCAGGGATGACATCAATCTTTTGCGAAACCCAAAGATGTTGCAGATTCCAGACTGACTTTCATCATCCAAGTCTCCTTTTAGACTGGGAACCCACATTTCTGCAGATAATCCCACACGATGGCTCATGACATGCCACTCACAAGTTTCCCCGCTTTTGTGTGGTGGAAGGGACAGGCATCTCGCCCACGTGTGTCCAGAAACACGGCAGGAACTAAACAATGAAGGTGCACTGGGAGATAAGATAACAAGCTGGTGGGTGCAACAGTGATGGTGACACAAGAGGACACTGTGCCCAACTCATAAGTGCTTCATGTTTTACGCCTTCCAGTAGAGCCTCAGGAATATTACTCCCCAAAATGCATGAGCAGTTGTAAGGGATGAGTGGAAAATGACGGACTACTGTTGGTAACCAAAAGTTGGGTAATTTGGTGTGTTAATATTGGTTTGAAAAACTAGCTGTCAGGTAAAAGGAGTCCCAGTTGAAATAACTATGATCAAATTAATATTAATTAAAGGACATAAACAAAGGAGCAGTATAGATGATAGAAGCCTGGAAAAGCACCTGTAAATTCATAGGCAGAGAGCCAGAAGCCAATTTTTGATGGGTGAGCTATGAGCTCTCACTGTGTCTTTGAGAACTTGGAGTTATGATGGACACCTTGGCAGGTCATGGTCAGGGCTGCTACGAAGGCACATTTACTCCAGACAGGAATGTGGTGTTAAATGAACCCTGCCTTGTCAGACTGCCTAGATTGGGATTTATCTTCCAGTCTGCTTCGGCCAGAGTTGCATAAAAAGTAGTGTGAGCTTCTTAGCGCAGACATTATTGGAGATCCATTTCCCCCCTAATGGACTTCCATTCCGTTTGGGTGTAAGGCAACAGCAGATTTAGATTTCAGCCACTGATGTGGGTGAAATTGCAGGATTAGGGCAATACCTCGCAGGCAGCCCCTTGAACGGGAATGAAACCGATACATGCGATGTGACTTTCCCCCCCCTCTCTCGTTTTTCTAGTTCTCAGAGGCTGAGAACCTTCTCACAGAAGAATAGATATTGTTCTAGCCCTGAATGAGCAGAGTAGAAGCTGGGATGCATCGCTCGTTACAAGGGAACGCTTAGCAAGTTCCTTCACAGGATGAAACACTTGTCGCCATACAAGCCCGTAATAAAGACAGTGACAAAGGCAGGTCTGTGTTCAGCTTCATGTGAATGACAAAAATAGATGCTACAAATAATGCAGGGTTTAAGATGACATGTTACAGGTGCATGTATCAGAGTTGCACATTTCAGAGAAGCCAACATCTGGCTGCAGGAAAGAGCACTGGTTTATAAATAAGGCCTCAAAAGGGCCATTCTCTCCCAGCCCGTCTATAGCCGGTGCTCTTTCCCATATGTGCTGTATTGTTTATGAAAAAATGATTGTACCAGAGAATACTTCTGGGGACGGTTTGTGGTTCAGCGGGTCAGGACCATGTGTCTGTGATGGGAAGGTTCAAATCCCAGAGTCAGCATAGTGATTTCACAATGGGGCCCCTGAGCAGGGCCCTTGACTCCCAAATACTCTGGGGACTGTCTGACCCTCCTTGCTCAAAAGATGCATGTTGCTTTGGATAAAATTATCTGCTAAATTCATAAAATATACTTCAGCGTGTAGCTGAACTAGCACAGAAGCTTTCAAGCAAACTAGGAATTTTAAAGTCAACAGAACAAATTTACTCTCTCCACTCTATAGTATTGTATAAGTGCACACATTGTGTTTTCTTCTTAAATAATTTGTTGTCTTCATTTAAATATCTCTATTAAAACTAAACGAATATGAAATACCAGTGATGGATTCCAACTTCCACAACAGTTTCAGTGTGGGGGCATGCTTTACAATTATTCCTAGACATGTACATAATGATAAACTTTGCAAAGTCAAATATACACTAAAGATGTAACACATCTGGACATCTGCTTCATTTGGGCCAAATATGATCTTTTTGAAGATGAATGATGTGTTTGTCTTTGTGTTAGTTTGTTAGTTTGTTAGCAATGTTAGAGAATCCTGTTAAAAATGTGAACTGGTCAAATAGTGGCTAAGAAAATCACATTTTGCTGTGATGCCACCTGGAAGCCAGTGACTGTACTACTACACTGGTCATACACAAGCACATCTGCGCACAAGCACCTGGCCCTGCAGCTGGATGTCTCTCCATCTACAAAGCTTTTGCAGTCCCAAACTCTCCAATAACATTGGTTTTGACATATGATATGGAACAAAAAACAATCATATTCCATCGCTAATTTGTAAACTTTTTCAGCGTTCCATTTATCTTGCCGCTTGAATGCCATTCCTTCTTAAACTTGTCAGTTGCCCTGGTAGGTAAAAACATTTTTTTCCACCAATGAGCGCAGTTCTAACACTTGGGTGGTTAATTTCAGAGCTGACAGGCTGGAGGGTAAAGCTAATTTTCATCTGCTGCACTCTTAACTAATCAACTTCTTGGCCATCTGTATGATGTCCGAGTACCATTCCTAGAATCCGGGACTAATTGCATGAGACATTATTGATAATTGACTAATTTGTGTAGTATATACTGCATTTGCTTTAGCTAAAATCACCTCTTCTGGGCATTTAGTTCTGTATTCATCATGACAATGTGACATTTTGTCTGTGGGTCCAGAATCTCCAGGTATGCCACTGTATGTATTAGCACTGAAATTTCTAACAGTAAATATTTGGATATAAAATACAGGGTCAGAAAAAATGTGGGACGGAAATTCCAGATACTTCTAATACAATCAACAAGGAATTCTGTAAGTTGCCGTAGTAGATAGGGGAGACCGGGGATGGTTGTCACACGGGTAGGTTGTCACAGTCATTATATCTCAGCCATTAAAGGGCGCTGATC
>JABFEB020000113.1:2836313-2849619 GCA_019775895.2 Stomatorhinus ivindoensis
TTCTTACCATACACTATTTTGGAAGAAACTAAATTTAAGTAAAAAGTGTGACAACCATCCCCGGTCTCCCCTACTATATATACTACAACATAACCAAAGGCAAAAAGAGCATTTCAGGCCACATCGGGTCACATTCCTACTGAAGGCTCTACGCTTTGCTAACTAACACTTGTGTAATGCAAAGAAATGTGCCACACCTTATACAACGTGCGCGACTTACATGGAGCGCTGACATTCATAAAAACGTTGAAAATATATGCTGTTAACATTACAAAATGGAAAGATATTATGTATTTCACTGGACAAGGGTATGAAATATGAGGAAAATAACTTAGATGAGGTAAGCGAAGCTTATTTTGCAGAAGAACCCTACAACGCTCCTCGAGAGCAGACTCCGCTCGCGCGCTCCTGACCGCGGTGAATGAGTGCATTTGGCAGCGCAGCCTGGATCGCTGCCACGGCACATTAAAATAGCAGCGCAGATGTGCTGCAAGAAAATGCCGCCAATAGACGCCGGTTTCATATAGGGAAAAATGTGTGAGGTTCGCAAAACGCCTGGTAGAAGCATAACAGTTAAATGTGTGTTTCTGAAGCAAAACTGTGAGAAGGTTTTTGATTTAATCATCTTGAATCAGCATAAAAGTTGGCCTCGCTCCTTGACAAACACGTTTGTTTCATTTTCTTCCTAGTAAGGTAGTTGAGGTGTGGTTTAGTCGGTTTCATTTTGGAGGGGGGACGGGGTGGTTTAGGTGAAAGACAGTACAAAATCCGGAATTAAACAGAATTTTTTTTATCCCTTACTAATCAAATCTGAAATTCTGCGATTTTAGAGTTTTTATGTATATGTGTTATATGTTGATTTCTTAGTTCTGAAGATGAACGGAAATGATACGCTTGAAATACGTGGTAAATTTTATTTTGCGTGCTGTTATTCGGGATCATGTAATTAATTACAACAAACTGTACAGAGCAAACGAACAGAAGTAAACAATGCAGAAAAATACAGAATAATACAGTAATGATTAACGCAGATGTGTAAAATGCTAGATATATTCTCTATTCTTTCAATGATACAGTTAAAAATTACACAGCAATAAAACAGCTATCGTTTACCTGTGGGTTTAGCATATAGGTTGTGACATATATAGATTATGACCTGAAGCAGGGAAAGAGAGCCAGCCATGTAATCTGGCCTTGTGATCTGGGCTTGGGTTCAGGCTTACATTAGCCTGGCTGGGAAGGAAATTTTAGGCCTGATGGAAACTGTTGGGGTGCCACTGTTGCTTCACACCTACAGGGCTGAGACCTCCATCCAAGATGTACCCCTGCTTTTTGATCCAGGCTCCCTGACCAGAATGAGCAGCTACATGACGGTTGGATGGAAAGCCTTGTGTCCAGTTATAAAAGTGGTTAAACTATATTGACATTTGGAAACCCAAACCTGAAGACTGCAATTGTGATTATTGCACATGTGTAGATACTTTGGATGAATTTGTTTTTGCTGCAAATCTTCATTTTAAAAAGCAGTTAAAACCTAGCTACTCTTTCAGTCCATCCAGGGCTGCATAGCTTGCAAATCCCCCCGTCAGTATCACACATCCTATCTGTGTTATTTATGAGCAAATCAAGCCAAAGCCTCAGAGCTGAAGGCATGAGAGGACATGAAGCCGTCTCCTCATGCGTAGATGCATGATTTGGGCAGGATATGACATCATTCTCTGGGGAATGATGGAGTGACTCTCACCAAAGCCTTCAGGGCGTGTTTCTTCAGACATGTGCGAGTTACTAAAATTCAATGCCATCATTTTATGACCACAAACATATTGAAGTGGGTTATAGTCCAGGTCCATTTGGTAGTAGTTTACAGTTTTGTGGTTCAATAGGCTCTACGGTAATCTAATCTTTAATTTACTATCGTGGTTTCTACAACTGTATTGTTTTGCATTGTTTATATTGTTTTGTGGTGTCAGTATTGTTTTTAGTCTCTTTGTGATTGAGTGATGCTAAATGAGCAAGCATTCCAACATACCTGCTACACATGGTCAGTAAAGATCTTGAATCTTGAATAAAACAAGGAAGCCTCATTTTACACCTTTTTCAGGGAGAATTAAGTTTGGGCAAATTTACATCGCGTGCCAATTCAAATGTGGACTTTCTAGCCGATTACTTTGGTGACTCACTGGTCAGTGCCAAAATAAATGCATTAAAGAGCAGACGGGCTTCAGCGCACAAGCATAATTGTACATATTTCACAGAGTATAGCAGAGTATGCCTTAAATTAGGATATAGTGTTCTCCAAACACAAGCTGCATAACTAGATAGACAAATTACCTCAGCAAACCCTAATAGCTGGTGCTTAGATATAGAGGAATGAGAAGGGCAATCTTAGCCAGCCAGCCCGTAATTACGCCTGGAAGAGCGAAGAGCAGCAGGTTTACAGCCCCACGGAGAAGCTTGTTTCACCCCAAGGATGGTGATGTTGGTGTGTGTGTAGCCCAGGTATACCTTACCTTGTGGGGAACAATGTCTCCAGAACGTGATGAATACCTGTTTTTGTTCCTTATGGGGACCAGTTTCCTATATTATAAAATCCGTGACTGCAATAAAACTAAAAATGCAAAAACTCTTGTACTTTGTTTGGTTATTTATGGTTACACTTTGGGCTGGGTAGGGATTAAGGTTGTCATAGTTAGCATTAGCATTTTTCCCATAGAAAAGAATGAGCGGTCCCCAAAAAGATATGATTACATTACTGTGTGTGTGGGAGCGGGGAGCGGGGGGCAGGGGTTTAATTCCTGACCTTTTAGATCTGAAACTTTCAGACATCCCAGAAGAGAGGGCAGCACTGATCTCATAGGTATAGCTAGTGTCGTTGCCTTAGCAACCTTTTAGTGCAGTACCATGGCTGAAAGTTAATACAAGGCAGCTACTAGCCAAATTTAGAGTACAATAATTATTGAACACATGTACCAAATGAGATAATTCCATTTAACATGGGCATTACTTAGAATTCTGCAGGACTGTTCTAACATGTTAATAGTTCAAGTAGCGCGTGCGCAACAAAATTATGGCTCAGCGTTGGCTCAGTATGTGTCCTTACCTCACCTCTACAGGTCTGCCAGTTTGAAACCAGTCCCATGCATGACTGTGCTGTGCTTGCACTGATTGTAACCCACTCCAGAGACAGTAACTTGTGGTGTGTTTGTGTGAGCACATTTCCCATCAGCCTGTACTTCCCAAGAGAGCCTCACTAATACTGAAAATGTTGGGATACTTTAGTATTTAAAAAAAGAGTAAAATCATCTGATTTTTACCACCTTCACAAAAATATGTTTCAAAACAAAAGTGACAGAGATTGTTCCAGCCACCAAGTGATAGCAATGCAAGACACACGGCATATGTGTGTGTAGGACAAAAATGAAAAGACCTGCCTTTTGTTTGTGTAAAAGGAGTAAAATTCTTTAAATATAAAAGCTATCTTTTTTTGCTGAAAATTTGCCAATCTGTGGGAGACCTGTAATATCTGTAATGAGTCTAGTGAAAATACTCAGCTTAAAGCCTCTCTACACTGCCCACGGACATAATCTGCTTTATCTGGGAAAAATTATATCTGAAATGTTAGAAAAGATTGTTTTACACCATTGGCATCTGCAGGATCTACTCGAGTCTTAAATATTCTCTTGACGTGTCATGTAAAGGAGATAGAGCCGCCTGCAATAATATATATTGCATTTTTCACAATACACTCAACACTAACTCAAGTAAATGACACTGTACCTTCTCTGGTGAACGCTTTATTAAAACACCCAGTTTGCTGTGTGGGATTGAAAAGATCAATCCTTTATTTACCCTAAACAAATTTTACGGTACATACAGGTTTTATAGATCATTCTTCAATTTTGTGAGGAATAAATATTCTCTTGACGTGTCATGTAAAGGAGATAGAGCCGCCTGCAATAATATATATTGCATTTTTCACAATACACTCAACACTAACTCAAGTAAATGACACTGTACCTTCTCTGGTGAACGCTTTATTAAAACACCCAGTTTGCTGTGTGGGATTGAAAAGATCAATCCTTTATTTACCCTAAACAAATTTTACGGTACATACAGGTTTTATAGATCATTCTTCAATTTTGTGAGGAATACGTTACACATACTTAAAATATTGGATACTTAAAATATAGATTTTTTGTCCATTTGTCATGACCGTGTAAGTGGTTCTTATCAACAGTGGGAATAAATCTATTTGCAAATAATTTAGGACTCGAAGAGCAGCGGTCCTATAAAAGAAAGTAATGAATTTGCAAGACTCTTTCAGGTACAAGTTAAAGGTCAACACTTATCTGAATGGGAGTTTAATACTGTAGAGAACGGAGGAGAGACCCCCTGGAGATATCTAAGCATTCTTTAAACCATTTTGGTGAAAGGGAAATTTGCATTTTGATTAAGACAATGCATTTATAGAGTAGGCAATATGAATTCTGTTGTCATTTTATCTCTCAGCCATATATTGTTTATCATTTTATGACATCCTGATGATTTAGCTTTAGATTTAGATTAGGTTTTTAAGTGGCCAGAGACGCTGACATCTGTACTAGAACTATTAAGCTACCCGCTGAGACCGTGCCTTATCTAAAATATATATGGGAAATATATACAGGAGACCAGCACTGAGCCTTCTAGGATTACTCATCCTGTCCTCTCCGTTGGCTTGTACAATTTCAATTTTAACACAATGAGAAAATCCATCCAATCACGTTTCAGCCTTCTTTCTGGGGGTATGGCTGGTCTTCACCACCTTAATACTGCATTTTACTTCTGTGCCCATGGAATGGTCATCTTTGGATCCATCTCTTCTCTGGAGAGAAAAGGGGTAGATGAAAACATTTCTGAATACATAGAAATGAACAAAAAGAAGACTTTTTGATATTTAGAAAAGAGGGTTTGATGAATTTAAGTTCGTATTAGTATAAGGATTTTGTGTTTTTATTCTGTAGTTTGGTTTTAGGGTTTATTGCAAGCATAAATGTGAATGATTAAAAGCTCATTTGAAGACATTTTTTTTTGACAGGATTAAAGCCATGTGAGGATTGGGTATCATACAATATACAATATAAAACATTCAAAAGTTTATGTTTATCATAGTAGAAGTGTTTTTGAATAATGAACAGCATAGGGAAGCATTGTTTTAAACAAGTCTTCGGTCTACCAGGACAGTAGGTGTTAACATATTACAGGCAGCACCCAGGTTATGAACGAAATCCGTTCCTGAAGTCTTTAAGTCAAATTTGTAGGTAAATTGAAAAATCAATAATGCAGTACATAATAATTATTATTACACAATACAGGAATAATAAAAGTACCTATACACAGTACCCAGGGGTGGAGGGGTGGAGCACCCAGTACCCAGGGGTGGAGGGGTGGAGCACCCAGTACCCAGGGGTGGAGGGGTGGAGCACCCAGTACCCAGGGTGGAGCTAAGGATGAGACCCTGGGCCCTCCCTCAGATGGTAGGGCCCCTCCCCCCAGCCATAAGAGGCCCCTCCTATATACTAAAAACACATAGTTATACTGATGTAAAGTCTCCCACACTCTTGACAGCTATGATATATTCCTTACACTACCACTGTGACTTGCAATTTTATATATCTGTCATTTTTGGTATACATTCTTATTATGGTGGGTGTATGGTGTAATTTTATTATATATTTTTTAAATATAATGTTTTGAAGTCAAACCAAGCTGTTCCTTTTGTATTTAATGGTTTTCTGTTTGAGGAATTTGCAAAAAAATGCAGTGCATGATGGGTAGGATCTAAAGCAAAAAAAAAACTTTGAGCAAGATCTGTTCTAATAGGCTATTATATGCTGCAGACCCTTCACCATGTAGGTTACCTTCTTAAAAACAGTTTTTTGTTGGCTATAGCCCGATTATATGCCGTGGGCCTCTTAATTTGTTTGCAATTTCGCCAGGTAGGCTACCTTCTTTAAACTGCGTTTTGTTAGACTACATATTTTGGGATGTTTTTTTGTAGTCTTTGTAAAGATGTATATAGTTTAGTCTAACCCAGCCACTTAAGGGAGCAAGCCCGGGATTAATGGGTAGGGTTGGTGTCAAGAAATAAAGAGACTGTATCTTCACTGCATCAGTGATGTCAGAATGTGGGAAGCATGTGGTTGTATAAATAAATGCATTAAAGTAGGTTAATGATTCTGCACTGTCTAAATTGTATAAAAAGTTAGGCTACATGACATTTGATTTGGATATACCCAGATGCATGGACGCATTATGAGAATGACAAGACGATGCGTGCACACTAATTAACCTATAGCATATTCACTGTACAGACAATACACTGTATTTTTTGCAACAGAAATGGATGAGATGGGCAGGCAGCTGGAGGTGGAATTTTTGTCCTTGATAAATCTCTGATGGTCTCCACACTGGTAAGAACGTTGTTTTCTAGGCATAGCCAAACAAATCTCCTCATGTCTGACAAGGCATAGAAAACACAATTTAGCCACTAAAACTTTACAGTTTTTGTGAGAGACAGTCGAATTCTCTCGTTAAGGTTTTTGTGTTCTTGCACCCATACTTTAAAACTTGTTTTAGCGCTGCCACATATTCATATGTGTGTGCGCGGGGGGGCAATCAGTGTTTTGCCCCGGGGCTTTGTGTACAGTTGTTCCGCCACTGACGGTACTGTACTGTACTGAAAAACTGATGAAGCCCCGCCTTGTTTTCATGAGTGTCACAAAATACCGCGTGCATTTGTCATTACGAACCATTGTATTTAACCCAGAATTTAAAGAATTAAGCTTTATGGCAAACAGTACGAGCTGTCTGTAAGTCGGGTATGCTTAACCCTGTCTTTATTGTTTTTTAGCTTTTCTGTTTGAAGATGCTATCTTATGACACTAATTGTAAATTATGGAGCTTGCAGGTCACTCTCTTTAAGGATAAATATGTTCAGGTTGGAGGCTCTGGACCCCCGTGACCCAGAAGCATAAGCAGTTTAGAAGATGGATGAATGGATGAATGTTCAGGTTGGACCTTATCAGTGTCACTATGACTGTTCATTGCTGGGAGTATATTTACTTACACTCACTGTGGTATATTTCAGCATTTTTAGCTTCCCTGCTCTCCCCGAACATATCACAGGGTTTGGATTCTTTTTATTAATTACCCATCTCGGTACGATCTATGACCACCTTGGTTAGCAAGCAGAATAATGCAGGCAAATTTCTGTCATGGCTGTAGCAACGGGAGCCAGAAGCAGGAGATCAGATGCGGAAACTGACCAGAGTGGACGACATGCTGGATCCTGGGATGTCGGCCGTGCGAGTTACCGGCAGGGGGGCCACCAGATCCACCTGGGAGCTTAGAAAGGACAACAGATAAAGGTCATTGGATGGACTCCACAGACATCAACACACAGGGTTCTACACTGATTAAGTATCAAAGCTGTCCAATAAAAAACACTTATCTCCAAAAATGCATTACGTCGGGAGCATAAAAAACACATTTTCTCAGAAACTACTTTACAAAATAAAGATAAAACAATGCAATAAGAACCACGTAGTACCAAGAATAGAAACATAAGCTTACACAGCCATTAGCGAATAGTTTAATGTTCTAAATGGACCTGCAGTGGATTTTTTAGCAAGGCAAATATATCAGTTTCAACAAGATCCAAAGTAATCTCATGTACATTCACAATTAATAAAGATGTCAGTTAGCTAGCTATAGCTATCAATGTTAAGTTGTTAAAAGCAATATAATGCATACAAACAAGACAACGATCATGAATACAAATCTTAATTAGTACAAACAGAAATACTATCTAAATAGATGACTTTGTAAAACATTTTCATTAATCAGACATCGAACGTAGTATACAAAGGATAAAGGGTGTCTTTTGTAAAAAGTTACAATTGTCAAAAAGTCGATGCGTGTTTTTCATCAGACAGTGACAATATGTAAGCACACTTGGTTGTTAAATCTACATCTCAGAGAGTAAATTCCATGCTGTTTAACACATACTTGACTTCTGAGAGCACGGATCTTTCCCCATCAGAACACTGTGATCTCCTGTATTGGCGGAAGCTTCTGGGAGAATGTGAATGACGGATGCGGATCGGATCACCTTGAGTTCTGAAACAGCCATTGACAAATAAGAGCCTTTACCTTCTGCAATAGGGACAAGTGACCAAGCGACCTCAAGAACAGCATGATTCCACATCAAAGGAACTAATCAATCGGAATTTATTTTTCACAACCAGTCTGCAGATGTGTAATGGTATTTAAATACCTTCATCCTTTTATGAATATATGATAACGGGTGTACAGAGTGGGCAATTCTGGAAATTATGCATCTTGTTTCATTAATAAATTGACTAGGATATAATCTATAACTTAAGCTACATTTGCTAGAACACATTTAAGCCATGTAGAATAATTTATATTCAATATAATGAAAGTTTATATTGCTGTGTAAATATCTGTTTTTGTCATTTAAATGTATAATTTTCTTTGCTTTGCATGTAATTAAAGCTGACAAGTGACAAGGATTGGGTTTAGAAATCAAATTGATATAACAGTTTTAAATTCAAGATACATTACTGTTTATTCAAATGACAACCCTGTACTGTATAAATGATTGGAAGTTGGATGGATGCATGGATGGATTGATGGATGGATGGCAGGACTGATGGATGGATGGATGGTTACGTGATTAAGTTCAGTCACAGGTATTACTTACTCAACCTTCTTGTAGGGGATTTCTTTCAGCTGTTCTTCTGTAAGGCCAGAGGGATCCACATGCTCTTTCCTGAAATAGAGGCAGGCCCTCAGAGTTCACTCCTCTTCCCCAAAGTGATTTGGGGTCAGTACCTCAGACTTACTGAATGTGCTTCCACAGTTGCTCTTTTGCATGGGCATCAGGGCTTCTCCTGTAAGCAAGACAATTCACAGGACTTCAAGGAGTTTTAGTCACCTTCATTTCTAGGCAGATGGACAAACACATGGGCAAATTATGGCACTGTTGCTTACTACTTCCTTGCATAAGTTCATACTGTGACATAACTATAATGTTTGTATATATATATATATATATATATAGTTTTTATAACTCTCACGATCGTGAGCGGTGCCTGGATCTGCGGTGGCTGGGGTCGTTCTGCGATCTCTCCTTTTGCCGGCAAAGCACAGCTTCCCACTGAGGACCAGAATCCACCATCTCATTTTCCTGTCGTGACCTGGGAGAAACATGGACCCACATGTATATGAGCAGACCTCAGTGCAAATAACAACAAACAAGCCTTATTCTCCAGTTTCTCCATTTTGTGAATCAAATGTTTAAACAAAACATGTATTCACTCTTTGAAAGACTGACTTCCTGTCCAGGGGGTCTCCCTGCCTTGCACCCTTTGATGGACTGACTACCTGTCCAGGGGGTCCCCCTGTGTTGTGCCCTTTAACAGACTGACTTCCTGTCCAGGGTGTCCCCAGCCTTGTGCCCCATGCTTCCTGGGATTGGCCTCTAGGTAATGCTGGAATTCTGCACTAGATGAGCAGCTGAGGAGAATGGTAGTACTCTGTGTATGGATGGATAGCCATTCGTGTATGACTCACATGCATCATTTATTTAAAATGCTGTTAGGAGAATGAAGTTATATTTGATTTAAAATGCTGCTAGGATAGTTATAGTTGTCCATTATCAATAACAGTTCACTGACACAGACCAATGTGACTATGAGTATTAAAATATTTTTCATTCCCTTTCACCCACCACTGCACCTTAAGAGAGGTTCACATGCCCACCGGTCACCTTTCTCACCTGTTCTTTTTCCGATGGTCCCTGCTGGAGCTTTCGGACTCGCTGCCACTGCTGGTGTAGCCACGGGAACGTGACCTAAAGAAAGGGTGTTAGCGACACCAAGTGGAGCACAGAAAGAGCACATTTTGACTAATCCTGCAAGGCAATGTTTTCCAATCTGGTCCTTGGGGACCTACAGACAGTCCACGTTTTTGCTCCCTCCCAGCTCCTTGTCAGGCACACGGAGCTGGGAGGGAGCAAAAATGTTGACAGCAGCTCTTGTCCAAAGCCCTACCTTCTCTTCTGCTGCTGAGGATTCTCCTGATAATGTCCCTTCCTACATCACAGGAAAGAGATGTTTATGAAGTTATCAGTGTGCTTATGTAAAATGCCCAGAACATTCCCCTTATTCCAGTGAAGTGACTACATTTTATTTATTTAGCAGATGCTTTTTATACACTCCCTGGAACAATCAGGGGTTGAGGGCCTTGCTCATTAGTCCAATGGTGAAATCACTCTGCTGACCCTGGGATTTGAACCAATGACCTCTGGATCACAAGCACCAGGTGCCACTCTAGCTAGGCTAAGAATAGGCTATTGAGGCTACAGTGAGCACGGGCTCACCAGAGCCTGATGAGTCTCACTAAGGTCAGAATTTGGCATAAACAACATCAAAGCAAGGATATATCCTGCCATACATCAACAATTCAGTCTCAAAATTCATCATCTCATATCATCTCAGATTGATTCTTGAATATGGAAATGAGTTCAATGTACTCAAATGGCCTCCATAGTCACCAGATCCCAATCCAGCACCTACAGGATGCGGTGGAATGTGAGTATCATTAAGGTGCAGCCAACAAGTCTGCAGCAACTGCGTGGTGCTGTCATGTCAACATGGATCAAACCTTGTAGAATTTACGCCATGAAGAATCGAGGTAGTACTGAAGGCACAAGGGGGTCCAACCTGATATTAGGCAGGTGTACCTAAAAAAGTGTCCAGTGACTATATATTCTTCATGTTCCATTTTCAAATACAGACACAGCTATGACCATCTAGCTATACTCGTTCATAAGGTAGGATACTTTAAAGACAGAATATTATAAAAATTCTCAATGGTGGCCATTAGTGCAAAGGTGTTTTGGTGAACAGCAGCTGGAATTGATGATACCCATAAAGCAGTGATGGACAAAATGATGCCTCATGAAACATTTGCAGTATTTTTTTACCCTACTATACTGTGTTTTTGGTTTACTCTGGGACATGCTTTTTGCCCTTTTTTGAACAGAGGGCACCATCAAGTTCCCTGCCTACAATAAAGAGTGCTGACTGTTTAAGGTGGACGTGAAAGTTGATATGTGTGCTAGCCCATGGTCAGGGGTGGCAGACTAGCTCCACAGACGGTGCAGGCAAGTGGGTTACTGAGAGCAGCGTACCTGCGTCTGCCTGGTTGAGACGGCTCGTTCTCGCTCCCGCCAGATGCGGTACGTTGCTTCGCCGCCGGGAATTTTGATGATTTGTTTCTTTCACTGGCAGAGTTGTACAAGCTGTTGGCAGCAAATAAGAAACACACAGTCAAACATCAATGTTGTTTTACTGTTCTCAGTGCCCTGGAACAAGCTTTGGGAATCATAAACACATGAAAGGCTGTATTTTGTCTAATTTGAAGTAGTACCATTCCCTCGGCCTGGAAAAAGGTGCAGGAAAATGTCCCCTGAGGTCTCTGTTGCAGGTAATCTCACTACAGGGGTTATCTTGTGTAAATTCCATAAAGTATTGAACAATCATGTCTGATCAACTTGTTATAATTTCACATGAAAGCAGAAAGGCAGACATGTCATTTTTTTAAATAATCAAATGAAAATGTACATTCAAAAAATATTTTTTCAGTATTTCCTGAAAACACTGACTGTAGGCATCATTTCATCAAAAAGACCAAAAGATAGATAGATAGAAATTACTTGAATATACATTGACAGTCAAATAACTACCAAATACTATTTATGACAGCATGTGAAAACAAATTATGATCCAAACTGTAGATTCCATGACTGTTTTTCTATTTTTATTTTTACTTGAACCGTAAGCTCACGCCAGGCTCACTTCACTCACCACAAGGGGGCAGCAGTGGAGTGTTTAAATACACTCGCAAGAACATGTATAAAAAAAACTAGAACTGCCATTCAGAATTGAGTTGGACTCATGCTTATTTTCTGCTGCTTTACAATATCTTTTAAAAATGATTTAAATCTAATTTATTTGAATTTATTCTTCTGTACTGTATTCTTTAAATCACGGATGTGCTGGTTGGGACCATAGATGGATCAATAAAATGATAAAATATACTTTGAGTCAGTAACTGTATGCTGTGAAACACCACAACTAACATATACACAGTTCCCATGAGTCTCCTGAGGTCCATGAGTCACAAGGCTCAATAAGAGCGTCCTCACGAGTCTGTCATTCATTACACAGCATGCGCTGTCATACTGCTCTCCCCAGAGTCTGCGGCTTCCCTTGATCACCTGGCTTCTTCTTGTAAGCCTTCTCACGGCTGGTTCAGCAGAGATCTGCAGGTGCGTGGGAGGTGCTTATGCTGAGGCCAGCTGAGGCACCCGCATTTTAAGTTGCCCTCATCTGGCAAAGCATCAAATGTCTTGTCATGTTCCAGAGCTCCCAGTCACGGTCAATAGACAGCATATAGCTTGCGGTAAAACTCCACTCTAAATAAAGTCATATCTAGCCTAGAGTGGTCTTTTTACTGTACAGACTCTAAAAGACATAGACACACAGAATGGGAGGCCCCCAAACGACAGTCAGAGCTCGTCCCCAGACACGAAGTTGCAGGGAGGTGGCCCTCTAATCTACCGGGGTAAACGCCAATGCATTGGCACCAAACTGGATGGCTACAAGTAGTCCCACTCCTGCCCAGTGTTTTTCAGCATGGGAAATTCCCGAATGGAATAGAATCCAGCCCCTCTCCGAGGGTTTGGTTCCAGAGTCCGAGCCAAGAGTCGAAGTGAGCCCAATTATATCTAGTTGGCATCTCTCTACCTCCCACACCAGCTCGGGCTCCTTACATTCCTTACGTTACGTTCCATGTACCTAGAGGTAGTTTCGGCCGCTCACGATGGGTCTGCTGCTTCATAATCCTTAAAACTTTAACCTTCAGATAAAAGCAACTGGACATATGAATATAACTCTCATATAATATATTTAGGAACAGTGTGTGCTTGTGATCAGAAGGTTGCTGGTGATTTCACCGCTGTGTCCATGAGTAAGGCCCATAATTGCCAACTGCTCCAATTGTTTTCTCAAAAATGTATGTTGTTTTGAATAAAAGTGACTACTGAATAAAACATGTCAGGGTTCGAAATTAACACCCGCCAACCCGCCAAATGCGGTTTAAAAATCATTTTGGCGGGTATTGATAAAAACTTACCAGCCAGTTTGGCCGGTGATGCATGAACCAATCATGCAAA
>JABFEB020000113.1:2849719-2859891 GCA_019775895.2 Stomatorhinus ivindoensis
TTCTGATTGGCTGGTAACTTCAGAAAGTTACCAGCCACTTTGGCTGGTGATCAAAAAAGTTAATTTCGAACCCTGAAACATGTATATATCTCCCCCACAATCATGCACTGTATAAGTGGTTGGAAGTTAGGTGTATGGGTTATGTATCACTTTGTAATTAACTAATTACCTCCCCAATCATGTGACCAGAAACAGGGTGAATGAATGGCCACTGCATTTTGTCTGTGGTATCAGGCGAGTCAGATCAGGATACCTCTGCATTGAGTTTTCTTCCCAAGGAGCATTGGGGGCTCTTGACTGTGCTTCTGGACTATTCCGTATTTTATTTGCTCTGCAACTATGGGGAAAAACATATACACATACAGTTGCTTATTCTTCTCATGAAAAACTGTAGCTTTGCTAAATATAGTATATGCTTATAAATATTCAAACGCAGTAAGGGATAATGTTTCAAAAGGGTAACATTATAAACGCTCTTTCACATCTTAAACAGTTTTTCACACTTTGTTTTAATTTAACCTTGAAAATAAAACACATTAATAAACACAAGAAAGCACATGGCTTCATTTCCAGAAGATATAGCACAATCAGAACCACCGAATCATCAGTCCAAAATCTGGTCAACTGTTGCAACCTAAGGCCACTGCTGCAGGAGGGGACAGACACATATTTCCCGGAAGTGTCTCCTAAGAAGTATCTGGGAGTTCCTGCCACCGGCACATGACATATATACCATGTGTGAAGAGCTACAATGCTCAATATCGACCTCTTGATATCTTACATTCACTAGACCTCTATGAAAGTATCGCTAGAACAACAATGTATGAGTATGTTTACCCTGGAGCAAACATAGCCAGAACGATCCAATGAACATAGATTTTACTCAAAAAAACCTGAACCAGTTTCGTCTGAATATTTCAAATCACCTTTTGTTACGCACCTTTTTACTGCCGAAGAGTCATCAGTTCTGTTTCTTGTTTCTTGGCTTTCTCCACTTTCAGTATTACCATTTGATAGATTCAGGTTGCTTGGTCCTTAATGAAAGATAAAATGTTTATTAATAAAACCAATATATGTTAAAATCATAATCCTAATGATCCCCGAGTATATCATGCTAGGCTGTAGTACTTCATATTTCATATGTTTTTTATACTATGCATTGTCATGTTTCATGTATCTTATGGCATCGCATACTGTGCACAATTTGATACTGATTGTAAATACAGCAAAACCCTCAACACCTTCGATACTTCAGCTTAATTGTTTTTTACATTGATTACAATCCAAATGATCTTAGTTACTTTGCCTTCAGTACTACAGACTAATGGCCACCTAAACAACTTCTTCCCCCAAGCCATTGCCCTCCCTAACAATGAACCATGAGCCAACTGTGAATTTACGGGCCCCAGCTCCCAGCTGACAGCATCAAACAGGGAAGCACTGAACCACTCATAGACTGACTCATCACTTACAATGTCGGCCTTGAGATCAGTGGGCATTGGCTAATTCTTTTGCCATTGATGACACCTTTCATGATCCAAAGGGTAGGAAATCGTACAGCTGGGTGAGAAGAGACACTGTAGAGGGGTGGTAACTGTTTCCATGATGACCAATAAAAATGATTTGTGGAAGATAAGGATTTGGGCACAGGGGACAGTGGTGTCTCTTTAATTTTCTCCGCCCTACTGAGTCATACTACTTCTAGGTTTATTTGATATTTCTAGTTTCATATATCTGATTATTTAGAAGCTGCTTTATTGTTGATGGTGTCTACTTAACCAATAAAAACCGGTAAGTGTGAAGTCCACACGGCCATGGGTAACCATCTGAAATTCTTCCATCTCAAATATTATAGTCAATTATAGCTATTATAGTTCAGGTATTAACGCAATGCCCTTTTAATTAAGCTTGATAAAGACAACAGATACATCAATAAATAGGCCTAAAAATACTGATGATGATCAATAAATTGATTGAAGTTGAAAAGCGGCGTTAGCTTGATGGCTGCTGCACTAGGAATGCTTCTGTCTCTTGGAGGCTAACCTGTCAGCGGGGTGGCCCGCTTGGGGTAGGTCTTACTGCGGCACCGCTGGACCTGCAGGTCAGGCCGTGGCAGCTGGACAGACTGATGCTTCCCCATCTGGAAAGCAGTTTTCCCGCTGTGCATGACACAGACAGGGTTTGAAGTTGACATGGTCATGCTGTCTACTTTTGACTTGCTTACTTTTACAAATTAACAAATTACTTATATGTAAAGCATGAAAAATGTTTTCTGTCTGCAGACCTCACGTGTAGAATTTCTGCCTTTGAAAATTTGTGCAGAAAACAAATTGTGTCTGTGTCTAAAACACAGATGTTATTAATGTATTATTGTTTTCAGTCATAGCATGGACCAGACAGTGTGGTAAGGTGCTGAAAGTGATGTAATGTGCTGAAACACCGTTTGTTCAGTGAACAGCAAGGTCCTTTGTATCCAAAAACAGATAACTCGGATTTATTTGTCTTCCAGGGTAAAAATGTAGATTCAACTACAACAATTTAGAGAACAGAGATTGAACATGCAGTGAAATTTAACATAGGTAAATGTAAAGTAATCCATGGAGGGAGCAGAAATATAAAGTGCAGATGTTTTATGGGTTCCACTGAAATAAAGGTAGCTGATTATGACAAAGACCTTGGTGTGTATGTTGATGCTTCCATGTCCCACTCTAGTCAGTGTGGGGAAGCAATGAAAAAGGCCAATAGAATGTTGGGTTATATCTCTAGCTGTGTGAAGTTTAAGTCAAGGGAGGTGATGCTACAATTATATAATTCCTTGATAAGACCCCACCTAGAATATTGTGTGCAGGTTTGCTCACCATACCTTAAGAAGGACATTGCTCCTTTAGAAAAGGTGCAACGGAGGGCTAAATGAATGATTCCTGGTCTTAGAGGAATGTCTTATGAGGAGAGGTTAGCTGAATTGAATCTATTCAGCCTCGAGCAAAGGAGACTGAGGGGGGACATGATCCAGGTATATAAGATTCTAACAGATATGGATGCTGTTCAGCCAAATGGCTATTTCAATATTAGTTTAAGTACTTTAACTTGTGGCCATAAGTGGAAATTAGCGGGAGAACATTTTAAGATGAATTTGAGGAAGCACTTCTTTACACAGCGTGTAGTTAGAGTATGGAATAGTCTTCCTGCTAGTGAAGCACAAGCTAAAAACCGGGGTTCCTTTAAACCAGAGCTAGATAAGATTTTAACAACTATGAACTATTAGTTAAGTTCTCCCCAAACAAGCTTGATGTACCAAATGGCCTCCTCTCGGTTGTAAATTTCTTATGTTATTATGTTCTTATGTTACATCAGCAGAATGCAGATTCGTGTTTTTCATCTGCAAAAATAACACTGACTAACCTGTAGCGATGCTTTGATCCGAGAGAGCCAAGCTTGGTGAGTTTCCTCGTCAAGGAGTTGGACTCATTCTCTGACATCCTTAGCAAATTTAGGTCATACAAGATGCAGAGTTTGTTAACAATGCAATACAAAGCAGGATGGAGCTTGAACATGTGACCTTGATCATGTGACCACCTGTCTGACCAGGGTATATGCTTCCCAAAAGCATAATTGCTAACAATGTCGTTATTTACATTAGCAGGTTACGTAGTTGGAACCATGCAACTGAACAGTTCCACCTATTTAAGTTGATGATTGAAGCTTTTGGGGAATGTATCCCAGAGCAGTTCTAGGATGAGGTTGTGATCATGCGACCACCTGCCTGAGCAGAGCAGGGGTGTTTCTCAATACCAAGAACGCAGAGATCTTACTTGTGGTCTTGGCAAGATTGGTCTTGCTAACTTGCCTCCAAAGAACAAAGTTGGGGGAGGCAATGAATCATAGGTTTGTTCTCATTTGGCAAGGATGCACCCGATGTATCCCTGATATTTGGGGCGGGGCAATCCTCTGTACTTCTGTTCTTGAGTATTTGAACAGAGAATTTCTAAGATGAGGCATGATCATGTGACCACCAGCCAGCTTTCCAAGGGAAGATAAACACACCAGCCTCTTGCCATCTGGGTTACAGGCAGAACGTACCTGAAAAACATGTGATGCTCCACGCAGCACTTCCAAAGGTGCTTGCAAGCTGTTTTGCTGGGTGCTTCAAAGAAGAATGAGGTCTCATTACACTGCAAAGTAATGACAGTGGGTAATGGTTTACTTCAGAGCTTTTCATCAGACAAAACTCTGCTGTTTAATTAAAGACATATCAATATCACCAGCAAGAACATAAAATAATGAGAGATGGATTGGATGGCATTATTTGATGTTACCAGAGGAAAACTTACAGGGGCAAATGTCTACCAAGATGACAGGCAGAAGATCATTTCAGACCCTGAGTGTTTGTAATTATTACCAAATGAGCCACTAAACACAGCACTTCGAAAACTTCCTGCTGTACGCACTATCAATTTTACAGAGATTTCAGTCTTC
This sequence comes from Stomatorhinus ivindoensis, assembly GCA_019775895.2. Classification (NCBI taxonomy): domain Eukaryota; kingdom Metazoa; phylum Chordata; class Actinopteri; order Osteoglossiformes; family Mormyridae; genus Stomatorhinus; species Stomatorhinus ivindoensis. The sequence continues at coordinate 2,854,196 of JABFEB020000113.1, forward strand.
ATTATGGAAGATATGTATCAGTGGAAATAGAAGCGTAAAGCCCTTTATAACAGGATGACTTGAAGTAATCAAATTTAGTTATGGCTAAAGGAACTGGGTCTTGGGTGAGAACAGGTGTTACCTTCTTGCCCCCAGGACTGTACTCCTGTAACTCCTAGTGCCACTGCAGTTACTCCACAGGACAACAGTTTTGAGTTACCCTGAGTGTCCCATAGTACTATACAGACACATAATCATGGTTCTTCAGAGCTAAAGTGTGCTGCTCAAATCTTGTGCAGTAAATGACTGTGAGAATTACCAAAGCAATTTCATATATGTAATTATATCATCTGTCTCCATTATTAATATTCAGGTCTTAAGACAGACAAAAGTTATGTGATATGATGTATATTCTCAAGCAGCAAGTCATTTTTACACCCTGAAGCTTGTTTTCTGCTCTTAACAGTGTGAAACATTTATATTCATGAGTTCCTATGTATGGTTATATCCAGAGAAATAATTAACTTTCAGAAAAGTTCAACAAGAAGGGACTGAAAATGAATAATTCATAACTGGATCAAATGCTTTCAGTAAGTTTTGTTCTTTGTTTTGATTTCTGCCTTAACGTTTTATATTCTAGCTTTCTCTCCTTTTAACAGATTCCTGCTGATTTACAGCAGTATAACTGTGTAACAGCCAAATCCAGCAAAGCTAAATCTGCTTCACTTTTTGCACAAAGAAGTGAATAAACAGAATTATGTTTAAAGCACATTAAAGGTGCACTTTTACAATTTTATTCTCATCTCTGCTTAACCAAACTGCTTTCTACCTCATAAGCTATACGTGATGTGTCATTTTCTGCTTCATGAGACTGAAGTGGACTGAATCTGAAAAACTGAGAAAATCACTTGTTTTTTTCCTACTTATTGTGCATTACCCAATGTATCTGTCAGGTATCTACACAGCAATGAACGACACCCCCCTTTTGGTTTGGAACGATATTGTGTATAATAAATAAATTTGAAAGACATTTGTCAGTAATGATTAGAATCACATAAATTTATACGATCCGATGAAAAAGAATTATATACTTCATTTTGATTTTGAAACAAATGAGAATCAGTATGCTTTAACTCCTGTTTATAAATAATAGAATACTCACATCTTTCCCCATGACACGCAGCTCAAACTGAATGTCCTTGAAATGTACTTTTGTTATTCTTGGCCTAAGGATTAATAAGTAGGATTAATATTTATTGGCTTTAATTCATTCAGTAATTGCAATCCAATAATGAACAATACATGTAAATTCCATTACAGTGTAAAAACATAATTTTTTTACTGTGATTTTAATTGTTTGATTTTGATTATGTGCATGCGTTTGGTAAACCACCAGTTCCTGACGATTACCTACCAAAAGTACTTTCCAACTTGGGTTTTGTTCTTGTAAACAACAACTCCAACTGGTGTTAATCCAAGAAAGTATTCAGACTGATTCTCTCCCTGTAAAGAAAGAATGAAGCAAGAATGGAGAGATTCAAATGTGGGGGAAAAACAAAGGTCTAAAGTGGCTTCAATAGCTGAATAGAATAGGAAACGCAGACACTTACAAATACGGAATGTAGATCAACACCATACATTTCAAGAGTCTTGGCAACTCTTAAATAATTTAATTCAGCTTCAGATGGCACCTGTCCCCTGTAACCGAAGAGGATATTAAATTAGAATGGAGATCTTTAATCAATGTAATGGCTCGAGAGTAGCCGTTAATGTAAAACAAGGATACATTTTTGTTATACATTTTATATATACATATATATTAGGGCTGTCAAAGTTAATGCGGGAAAAATAATGAACAAAGAAAAAGGTATTTTGAATGGCAGATTCAGCTTCAAAACTCTGTCAGATGGGTCCATCGACAAGACCAAAGTTATTTGCAGTTACTGTCGATGTGAAATGAGTTACCACCAAAGTACATCTACTCTTAAATACCATGCAGGCTGCAGCTCTTCTCAGAATGACAGACACATTTGCATTTTCATGTCTTAACATATGATAATACTTTGGTAAATATAAATAATTCATTTATGAGTTAATATTCTTATTTTTAATTTAGGTATTTATTTAGCTATATGTGAATGAGGTGGTCCATCGCGCACTAATGTAATTTAATCTTCCTCAAAGTCATTCTCTACGAGAGTATGTCTCCGGTCAAATGGTATGCTTTCCAGTGTTTTCTTCAATGCCTGAGATTGGATGTAGGCTTATTAAGTTTATTGGGATTCGTAATTCTTTCATACACTTTTCGTAGTAAATCGTCATCACGCCTTCCCTGATCTTCGTAAAATTATTATTATTTTCTCCAATTTACATATTATAGCCAGCTGAGTTTGGAGTGGTGAGGACATTTTGCACGGCTCGTTGAGCACAGTAGTGAAGTAGTGAAGTGGAGAGTGAAGGGCAGACAACTGCAGAACTGTTGTTCGACTTGAGTTTTTCTTAAGTGATGAAGGGATTCTGATTTGGATCTTTGTTGATGTTTATTATTGGTAATTGATTTCCAATAATAAATGTATACATCTGCAAAAAACAATCATGCCTTGCCAACTCTAATATTGATAAGAATATTAACACCTTAAAAAAATCCCTTAATTCATGATTTAATTTGCACTTAATTTGTGATTAACTATGGACAGTTGTATGATTAATCACGATTAAATATTTTGACAGCCCTATTATATGTGTGTGTATGTGTGTGTGTGTGTGTGTCTGTAATTTCTATAGATGTAATTTTATTTTTAATCAACTCAGAGTAAAATGTATTTGAATAGTAGCACAAAAAAGTTCTGTTACTTTAAAATACTCTTACCTTAGATTTTGAGCACTGATCACAATAATAGCTTTGGTAACCTAATTGAATTCAGACTCTTATGGCTGAACATTACCTTTTGTGGATACAAAACAGCTGCTTTACTACACAAGATAATAGTCTCTTTTATTACAATGAAATATATTTCATTTACAAGGCATGAGAAGGATAACGACAAATTAACATATAAAGAAGTTCACATGGATTAAAACCATCTTTTGGCTTGTCATTTTCAGTGCAGTGTCAGCGAGGTTCCATCTGTTTGTGAGTACTTCAGTCTGCACACTCGACACCAGGCAGTCCCTACATGGCAGGCGTGTGCAATGTGCTTGGGTCTTTCATGCATCATTTATTTCACTAGGGCCACATGCGTTCAAGATAAAGGCATCTCATTTTTCCAGCAGCTTACTGAAGGGTTTTACTCCCCCGTCCCTGCGAATTCCAGACAGGCAAATGTTTAACCACTCTGAGACCTGTGAAAACACACTGAGCAATCACACTTTGACGCACACACTGGTAGATTCCCAAGCATGGAATATTTCCTGACACGGAAGGTGCCTGTTTTTGGAAATTATCACCATGACAATGAAGAACTTGTCTGTCAAGGACCTCTACACAGCAGGGCAAGAGGGTGGAACTACCTGCTCTCCTTGGGAAAGTCAAACACACTGTGATGTGGGGCATGTGAGGGCAATTAGCCACATAAATTGCCTCCCCGTTCACCAAAAGCCATGCTATACAACACTCTGCGTCACTAAATTACGTTTCCCTAACTCGGAAACTATACCGAAGGCTGAGATATGTAACCATGTAAAATACCAGCTGACAAGATCAGGTAATAAGATTAGCTTGAGGTGAGAATCTAAAAACAAACAAACAAACAAAACTGAAGCAGGCTGTGCTCGACCTCAACATTTGACCCAGACTGGGAGGCTATGGGTGTACTCACACTAGGCATGGTTGCCGTGAACCGGGTCCGAGTACAATTGTCCCCCCTCCCCACTCCCCCTCTGGCCTATACTCACATAGAGTTTCAGCATTCGTGACGGAGCACACTTATGTCAATTTTGGGGGGACGGTTTCAGGATAAACAGGAAGAGCGGCGCTCTCGCTGAACACAATGGAGTCCATCGCTCTGGTTACTTTGTTGATAGTAATTTTGAGTTGTTTGGTCCGCGGTGGTCCACAGCCCTTTCACAGCCTGTTGCTAAACAGATCTATCGCTTTCATGGCATGAAAATCTTCACGCAATCGTGCTGCTCGTATGAGGAGGTTTGCAAGGTACCAACTGAAGTATGAAATTTGAAATACAATATGTTTATAATGTTTTTTGCAATGATGACAGTAGCGTTCTATAGCTAATAATCAAGTAACTTACTATCAGTTGGAGCGTCGCAAAAACGTGACGTCACGCATCCTGTTTCTTGCTCTAGCACGGTTAGCGCTCACACTACATGCAAACTGTGCCCGAGTCCATTGAACCGTGCTCTGGCACACCTCTTCCTAGCGGGCCAGGGACGGCTAAACGAACCGCGCCTGGGCAGTTCGGAGCGCTCACACTAGTCAAACGAACCATGCTTTGGTGGTGAAATGCACTCGGGCACGGTTCAAACTGCCTAGTGTGAGTACACCCTATGTCAGAAAGTGGAATGTCAAAGAAAGAAGTTGACAACATCATATACTGAACTGAAGGTACTGTTTAAGGACAACATGACAGGGAGTGCAGCAGGACACTCCTACTACTAGTTTGATTTACGCTTACATCGAGTAATTTATTATTTTAGCCAGTGCTTTTGTCCTGTTTTACACAGCTTTAGCCAAAGAGCCTAAATTGCCTTGTTTCATGATATCAGGATACCATGGGTTAAAAACAAAAATGGGGAAGAGACTAGATCAGACAATATGGTTTGTTATATATTCTTGGCCTTAAGATAAAGAAAGTCAGGAAGGTTAGACCACGATGGCAATGGTTAATGATTTAGAGAATGTTTACGTTTTAAAAGAATGAAACACAAGCATCCTGGCAAGATTTCTGATGGGATAACAGCTACTCATTTTACAGTGCAAATTCATTTATACGCAAGGGGATTAAGTGTCAATTTTTTTAAGTTAATTTTCTGAAATGAACATAGCAACATTTTTCTTTGTGGACATGGGCTGACAGTGATTATTATGGAACAGATCATTGTTTCCATTTTACAGTTTTTCTCAAATGCTAAAAGCCAATCCTCTAAACCAAATGACCAGTTGTCTAAACACATTTACTAAATCTAGCCATCATTTTCCTATATCATAAACACATTTCACATGAAGACACAATTCACAAAACACAATCCTCCATTCTCATAAATCTAAACACATTTTTCCTTGCTAAAACACAAGTTGCAAAAGAACTCTGCTCATATTGTCAAATGAAAGCTCATGTGATGCAAAATGCTTGCCACAGTCAGCAATATTTGAACAAAATAAACACACCTGGCGTCATTCATTACACGCAACGACTCAAAATTGAAGACACTTGTTGCTAATGCTGTGACCACATGTATAAAAGCAAGTTCAGAGTGCACAGTACAAACACAATAGATGAAGGCAGAGTCAGGGGAAGATGTCGAGTCAGAGGAGGGAGAAGAGCTGGCCATGGAAGAAGAGGAGCAGGCCAACGAGGAAGAGGAGTTCAAATCAGAGGAGGAAGAGGAGCAGGCCAATGAGGAAGAGAAGGAGGCCAACAAGATAGAGGAGAAGGTCCAGGAGGGAGAGCAAGACAACCTCGTACCATCATTACGGACGAGATGCGAGCAACAGTCATTGACCATGTCATTGTCCATGGCATGACAATGGCTGAAGCAGG
>JABFEB020000113.1:2884192-2900997 GCA_019775895.2 Stomatorhinus ivindoensis
ATAGATAGATAGATAGATAGATAGATAGATAGATAGATAAAATATTGCTCACTGTGGTTATTTTATGTGTTTTAGCTCAGATCTGTCGGCAGCCCTTCATATGTCACAAAATCAAACATGAAAAACATAGTTTCATAAGCACCTTAAGCAACATTTGGTTTGAATTCTGTCTGCCAAAGTCAAACCCTGCTGCACTGTGCCCTATTCACCCACCGAATGTATCCTTTAGACGAACAATAGGTAGTGGTGGTACTACAAAGAGTCCAATTTCAAAGTTCAGAATTGCTGGAAGGGGCTGGAACAACCAGGAACAAGAGTGATGAAAAGATTTGTCATCAAACATAAACATAACTGCAGCAATGTGATATTTATAGGAGAATTCTCTGCTTAATGTGGTTAAATTAATAAGCAGTCAAAATATTGGTGTACAGTTTTCACTTTTAACAAAAAATGTTTTCTGAGCCAAATATCCAAGGCAACCATCCTATTGTGCGTTTCCCAAAACCTGCTCTTATCAACCTACAAGATTGGACCTATTCAGTTGCATTGTTTCAACTATATTCCAACTACTCTGCTTTTGGGAGACGCACCCCTGAAAAGCATAGAAAGAGCCATAGATTCCAGAAGTTTGTAAATATGAATTCAAGATATTCTATGTTTCAGAACTTAAGTATTCCAACAGGGTAGCCTGATTTAAAATGCATAAAAAATACATAACTATATGTTTTTTCACATTCACTAGACTATTACATTATTGATTTTAAATTGCTATAATTCAACGTTCTTAGCAATTTTTACTGCTTAATGACCTTTACTGTTCCAGAATTGTGATTATCTCCTAATTTTAAACTCAAACAATATCCGAATTAAAAGATGAATAGAATGTTTGACATCTCGCATAAAAAGGAATATGTGTTGGCAGGCATTTCCTTTAATAAAACATATCTAGGTCAAAAAAAGACCTCAGTATGAACTACAAAGCTATGGGTTATTAACAAATCTCTGATTAGTCAAAATAATTTTCATTCGGAATTCATGACACGGACAAAAAAATAATATGCCTAATAAGGTTTTGTCATTTTTAAGTACAAGGCGACAGGTGCCTAAGAATGAAAAAATTGCTCACCTTTATTCCTTGTTGCTGAGTAGTCAGCGTCAGTTTAGTTTCATCCAAAAGTAAAACCTCGCAGTAAAATTCCTCTTGAGTAGCACAGAAACAACTCATTTCGAAACGAAGTGGATTCGTGCTGTTTTAAGGCACTGACGGAGCACCTGCAAACCCCTCTCACGAAGTAAATAAAGAAAAAAATTTAAAATTAAAAAATGCTGCTTCTTAGTCGTAGATCCATACTTATTCACAGCTATATGTCAGCTCTTTATATCTAGCGGTTATTTTAAAGTTATTTTGTAGCCTACTGTGTTCATGAAACGACGGACAGTGGAAAACAATATTCTGTTCGTATAACTTTACAAAACACGCACGAATCTAAATACTACCATTTAAATGAATTTCCATATCATTATAATTTTTGCTACGCTGATACAATACGGCCAAATAACTACATCCGTAATTCTTTATTCCCACCTTGCCGAAATTCACAGAAATTCTTTGTCTTAACTTCAGCGGAACATCTAGTAATTCCCACAGCAATTATGATATTTTCACAACAAAGCACCAGAATATCGCCTCCCCTGCTTTTATTTACTGCCAGATTAATGTTAAACATGGGTTTCCGTTTTTCTCCGTTAAGATGATGTCGAAATTTCTCAGAAAGTCCTTATTCTTTATTCCATCGGCTCAGGCGTTCCCTGCCTTAATATACCTCGTTGTCGGGTAATGCTTTCCGATAGCTACATTTCGCACAGAGCGAAACACGCTTCTTTAAAAACACGCTTCTTTAATAACCAAGCGTTGTATTATTGCGAGTATAAAAAACGCTTGTCCGGGTCACAGATCCACAGAATAATGGTCATGGAGGATCCCTCTTCTATATTTCGGGTATGCGTGTTGCTAAGAAGCGGTGCCCGTCTCCCCGGACTGCATTTCCTCGCACTCTGACCCCGCCTTCGGGGACTCGGGTGCCTCGGACTTGAGGGGGATAGATCGCGCTGCCACCTGTCGGGGACTACGGACCACAGGGAGAGTATACGCTAGCTGTTTGTTTTCCGCCTCATTAATTCACGAATATGCAGGTTGAGTGAATATACGATGCACGTTTGACAATAACATAGTGCAAATAGTGTGCCATTACCAAAGTCGACTCGTTTAACTCATAGGCCTACGGGTGACAAATAAATTGGACAGATAGATGGCCGATTTATTTGAGCAATTTGGAAGTTCAACTGAAAGACAGGAAGATGTACTATGCCACAAAATAAAGATTTCGATAAATGTACATTATAAAATATACAGTATATTTACATTATACTCAGTAGTCCGATTAAAACATGACCTAAACACAGAAGGAAATTGCAACAGTACAGCAGTAATTTTATTTATTTATTATTAAAAAATAAACCTCTTTCCATCCTCTCAGTATCAACATACCTAGTTTTTCCATTACTTCTGTATCAATATATATCCCAAGCACTTCCTTCCCACGTAACCAAGGTGATTCGCCATAGGCTGATACTCTACTCCTTGTCTGGGTATATTACGCCCTCTATCGGTAATTTCATGTCAGCAGCTCACTGAATGTATATTCGGCAATATTTTATATGTGTAAATATACAAATTTCCACTTCTAAATATCAAATTAATTTAACTGATCATTCAGCCAATCCTCGGGTCATTTATATTTAACTTAAAAAATCGATACTGCCAGTATTTTTCTATTATTTAGCAAACAGTTCCAACATGGCTACAGTCAAGACAATACACAACAGTACAAAGGTTAGCAGCAGATAAGTTATGACTAACAAAAACAAATGAAGCTAAATGAAAATCTCTAAATATTTTATCGACTGTCTTTGCAGACACAATAGAAATGAATTCCCAAAATCTATATCCATTGCAAATAGGCTTGGCTCCAGTTTTTAACCAGTGTTTTTGCAGAAATGCAGTGGTTGTATTACACTGTATAAATGGGGTTTAGGTCTTGGTGACCTGCTTAAGTCACATTCATCTAAATTTAAAAAGTGTATTCTGAAATTGTTAAGATATTTATAAAGCACTTTGGATTTTGATATCATGTTATTTTCTTGTGGACAGAAAGTTTTTTTAAAGCATAACTGAAGCGTTTAAGTTTCTAAGTACTAAAGAGATGACAAAGAGTTTTCCTGGTAAACAAAGTAGGCATATTTGGTTGATGTTTTCAGTTCAGTAACTTAATTTCATATTTACAAACTAGACATATGGAAACTGGAGGTATTGTAAAACTGGGTAGAATCACATCACCCAAGGAAGGTGGAAGGTGGAAACAGCAAACACCAGCATATTCTCAAGAGTCATTCAGATATGTTGTGCTACATTATAGCTTAATGCTTGAATCTGCAAAATGTGCCATTTTATATAAATTATCCATATATAGGATACTTGTACCAAGCTATTTATAGAAACTCATAGGAGTCTCCAGTTATGCTAAATCAAGTGGAAAGTTGTGACCTTTCTCATTTTGGCATTTTGCATATTATGTTCGAGCCAGTTATAGAATAACTCATTGGCTATCTCTGTGGACTCGGACACAAATCATACCTCTGCTCTGTGTGCGATAAGTTTGCATGATCTTCCTATGTCATGTGGGTTTCCTCTTGTATTGTCACCCAGTTAATATAACTGCTCTCTTCATAGTGTCCATAGTGCAGGGCTCTCCAGCTCCGGTCCTGGAGAGCTATCGTCCAGTAGGTTTTCTATCCTACCTGGCTTCTGATGAGCCACACCTGTTCTCAGGTAAATACCGGGTGCTGGATTTGCTCTGCAAAAAATAAAGCGGTCAATGCCTGTTATACTGGATCAGCTTAATTATCTATCCCAGAATTACCAGTATTTTGATTGTTAGGTCCTCTGATTCCAGATCAGCCGTAAGTGACCCTAGGGTATGCCTACATTTCCAGCGCATGCGCACTGGCTGGCAATTCACACAATATGGCGGGCCTGAGGATGGCGGCCACCGCTTAGGAACACCGGAGGGAGACAAAGAAAGAAAAGTTTTCACTTGTATCTATCCATGACTGTAAGTGGCGGAGGGGAGAGGTGTCCCCTCGAAATCACTCTGATGTGGATTTTTAATTTGGCGATATCTTCGAGAGCACACGTGTTGAGAGGCGAATAAGGTAAATACTGATTTTGTGTGAAACAGCCCGAAGTGCCGTTTAACTGGGTTAGCTAGGCTGTAGTGAATAGTTACTGCCTGTCGGCTAACAACATTTAGACAAACTTTTTAAAACAAAAATATCGTCGGCAGCCACGTCGACAGGTTTTCCTGGCGACTGGATAACGGCACATTATGTTTAACGCTGGCTCTCCAATCCAGCTAAACCACCTTAATACTAATATCTGCATGACAACCTGTTGGCTTATTATAGATATTCAGTATTTAAATTCTCGGCAAATATAGCCTTTCGCTGAATCGTGTACATCCACCGCGTTGGTCGTAAACTGTATGAACTGTCCCCACAGAACGTTAATCGATAGTTAGCTTACCGGGCGCTGTTCCCTGGTGTTATTGTAAAATGTAAGGCTGCTAACAGTACCATTTGATTGTAACGTTACGAAATCACCGTCCTCTGTTGTGTCTGCTTGTTTTTTGGTTTCTGCTGAAGTAAAAAGCGTACAGTTTGAGGATAGGCTGCGTATGCCGCGGCCAGGCTGCAGCGACAGATGTAGCGTTTGTTTCACAGAAATGTCGGCTCTCCCTGGTCTGTCCCTGTCTCCCCCTACTACCTATCTCCCTAAAATCCCATCGTTGAAAAGCCTTTGCTGGGCGGCGAATCAATGGTAATATGAGGGCTAGCTGTAGGTGATAAGATGGGCATTTTGTTTTTACCTCGAAGTTTTAGAAGTTCTACTGCAGTGATCGATCTTATCCCCTAATGTTAGTGATTGATGGGGGTGAGCGGATTTTCATGGTTTGCATTCCAGCACGGGTTTTCCTGATGTGTTTTTTTTGGTTGGTAGAGGCAGATGTTTGGGTAATTGTGGTGGTTCTTGTTTACCCAGAAGTTGTATAACTTAATGGATCTTTTTCTAAGGACATTTTTTGTAGCACCCTAAATGAGATGTGTGTTACATACACATGAAAGACACAGTGAAAAAAACAAAATAATACAGAACAAAACTGGCAACGATAACCAACTAAACTATAATATGTCATAAGATAAAGATGGGATTTGAAACAATCTTTGACAGGCTGGCTTAAATCCCTGCTTGAGTCAGATTCACCACCCTGCTTCTCTCCCATCAACTATTTTTCCCTATAGCTTTGATATAATGATGTTGTATATTAGACATTTCCGGTGACTGCGACATCTGTGCCCAACTCAACATTTTTTCATTTTTCATTATGTGACATTTTTCAGTCACATTTACGTGAATTGCTGTTAAAGAAGTAATCCCAGCAAACACCTATATTAGCCCAATTAAGGTGTGTGTGTTTTGTATAGTTTTTGGGAACTGGGTTTTAAGTTCGGGAGCTGGTGTTCCACTGAAAATTATGGGCTAGACACTTACATCTCAGGCAGGCCGTAACTTGACAACATCAGCCTCATACTTTAAACTGAAAGCTTTTATTAAAATGGCTCAGGAAAATAGTTGTAGAGCAACCCACAAACTGTAATCTTAGTTTCTCATTCCATGCTTGGAGTCATGCATAGAAATTTAGTATGCATTTGAAGAGCAGAGCCTGTCTTGGGATTTGCACTGGCAGCCTTCAGGGTTGCAAATGTGTCCTCCCAGCCATGTATTTAAGCAGTAAAACTGAGGGTTGCTATTTTCCGAACATTAGTAGCAGCAATAGACTGCATTCAGGCATAAGTGTTTTAGCTGAAATCGAGTATGGTGCTACTACGTACTAGTAAATATATTTCCTGTTCTATTTTAGGTTAATTTCAATTGCACGGAGCATTTTTATATCCTTGAATCCCTTTGTTTACTATTTTTGTCCTCTGCTTAACATGTATTGCAATTCCCGGTAAAAACCCAGAATATGTAACAGAAAGATTCTTTTTTCATCGAAGTTCAAGCATAAGCCCCCCTTAGGCCAAAAGAATGTTGTAGGTGAAGAAAAGACTTGTGTAAAAGTGTGTCCTCAAAATATGTCATAGGGTTTAAGTGTCTCCCTCCTGTTGCCAGGAACTTCAGCCCTGGAAAGGATCCACAGAATGTTTTCCCACATAAATTGGGAAATGTGTGAGGAGTGTTAAGAAAGGGATTAAATGAGGTTAGGCTTGAATGTCTGTCTCCAGTGTCTTTCAGAAACGTCCACATTTGCATGAATACGGCACAAATTCAGGTTTTCTTTTTTGTAATACTGGCGATGCATTCAAGAGATTAACTGCATTACTTGTACTATGATTTAACACTACAAGACGCTGGTCCACACAAAGACGGGCATTTGAAACTTCCAGATGGGAAGCAGGGAAGCCCTGCAAGTGGACTGGGCTCCCTTTAGCAGTTTGGTTTAATTTCTTCGTAAACACTTCTTGCTGAAACTGGGGGTTTAATCACTTTTGAGCGACTTTCCACTGCACCAGGTACTGTACTTTCGGCATTTAAAAAAAGTACGGCACTTCAAGGTGTTGGTTTTCCACTGGCGTAAACTTTGGTGCTGCTGCTGAATGACATCACAACTAGGGCTGAATGATTTGGGGAAAGTATCTAATAAATTTTTTTGACAGACATTGCGATTACAATTTGATTTCCGATATAATTTTTTATATCAAGCTTCAGTTGAATATTCAGTGTGTAGTAAATTAAAATATATGATGCAGCATTACCACATGAGATACCATCAAAATATTAACTGGTCTATATTCTAATGCAAGGATGAGAATTTAAAGATGTGGTTGAGTTAAGTTAAATAATGTAATAATGAACAAATGCAGCAAAAAGGAAAAACAATAGCGATCTTGCAGGTAACGCCGATTACCCCCTTAACACTAGAACCGCCTTTCCCACGCCAGTGAACAAGCAAAAACTACTTTGGTGTATGCAGCCGTTTTGTTTTTGCTAACGTGTTAATAATGTTCATAAGAGTGACTGTTCTGTCCTGAAACTGTAAAGCTGGAAGATTTTCAAATGTAGTATGCATTTTATAAAATGTGGAATTAATAGACGTAGTTTATTGGTAGTCATGTTGGTCTACGTTTCTGCTTTTTAACAACTGTATAAGGTTATTTTTATGCAAATCAATTCCGGGGAAACAAAAAATTTATGTGTTCAGGGTTGCAAACTCTCATGGGTTTAGGTAACACGCTTTTAGACTCTCACGCAAGAAATATTATGGCAAATCTAAATTATTCCATTATCAACTTAGCTGCATCAAAAATTTTAGGGTAGCTTGCAAACCCTACAAACTATTTACATGGTAATAAACTTACATACACGTAAATGTATGTGCAGACTCGTCTCAAACAGAAAGCCTCACTCCAGGCAGCTGACCAAAGATTTGACTGAACGGCTTATCATTCCTTTGCCTTGTTGCTCTGTCAAATATAAAACGGAGAAAATATTATATGCATCATTTTTTGTATCTTTTTTTAAATAAGACCATGCCCATACCCAACTGTAATAATGATTAAAGCAATCTGTTCTTTTAGTATTTGTTAAAGCGAGGCTTTCATTTTATTACTGTTGTGGTATTAAGATTAATTTATGAAAATCAATACTTAAATCAATGAGCACAAAAATATGACATAAACATGACTGTATTATGGATTTTACGGCATTTCTGGGGGTCACAGACTGCTGCTGTGAGGATTACCGACCGTCTCGTTGTTTTGATGGTTATATGCTAATGTGATTTCCCATTAACAAAAACAAAAGGTGTGATACGCTGAAGTAGATCACAGCTGGTGTATAAAGGAAGTTGCCAGTTCTATTGATGATTGTTTCAGAAAGGTCCTATCTCGGACCATGAAATAGGAAGGCAATTCACTTACAGCTTTTTTTGTATTGAAAATATTTTAAAAATTGCTATACTATATTATGGAGTTGGATGATGTGCAATATTAATACCATCATTGCATGTTATGTACATACAATTCTCACATTGCAAGGACTCTGATAACTGAGCTGAGACCAGACTTATTTTTTTTCTATTATCTGGACATTATAATGCAGAGGGTAGAAGTTTTGCTAAAATAGTTTTACTTGTCATGGGAAACAAAACTTAGCAAGCATTGTGATTGTTCCTTTTCAAGATTATGTAGTATATGATAAAAAAATAGTTTACTACCACTGCATGTGCATGTGCTTTCACAATCAATCATAAACATTTTCATTTCTTGCTGTTTAACTTTTAAAAGGGTTTGTAAGAGATTTATACTCCCTTTTTGCTTTATAAATATCCCAATATTTATTATAACAAAATCAAATCACAATATTTGAATTCTTTCCTGTATCGCACAGCCCTACTATATTACAGCAAATTAGGAGTGCAACTATCGATAATTTGAGTAATCGAGTTTTCTAGCGATTATTCCATCGATTAATTGAGTAATCGGATAAGAAATACTTTTGTTTTATTAAAGAACAATAGTAACTATTCAAAAAAGAAAAAACAGACATCTCTTAAAATGAACAACTCATAGGTTTCCTTTTTAGGAACATTTTTTAATAATTGAACTACATACAACAACTGACAAAAGAACTAAACTCTTAATGCATTTTTGTACGTATTTTTTTAAAAGAAAACACTATTTAATGCAAAAATAAATAATGTTATTGAAAATAATAATAAAATTATTGAAAATGGGTATACATATATCCTAAACTAAGGCATAAATTAAAATTGCCTTTACTCTCTGTATTATTGTAGATTTATAGGAGGCATAAAAAAAGTTCTGACAGGATTGTATCTCCTGGATGAGGTAGGAATGACGTGTGCATGTTCATGTGTGTGTAAGTGAAGGTGAGTGACAGTGTGTGTGTTTAAATGTGTTAGAGAATGAGTGTGTACGCCTTTAAAGGAGTATGTGGCAGTTGGATAATTCAGTGTCTTTACTTGCTCGAGTTTTACTGGCCCAAGGCTGTTGGGGGAGAGGGGGTAATTTTAAAATATTGACATTATATTATTTATATTATAATTGTTATATTATCCATATTAATCTAAATCTCCAAATAATATTACTAAAGCCTTGCAATAGACCTAGTTGAGTACACCCTATGCTCCCCTTTAAACTAACCCCTGCATGCTGCAGGTATCACTGTGACAAAGTGTGACGGTTGCTGTCAGCCTGCTGCAAGTTACCAAATTTAAGTATTGTGTCAAACTAAGCTAACAGTTTATCTGCATACAAACAGCTTCTATTTTAACTTGTATAGCTTTACTGTAGCCTTGCTGCTGTGGAATACAAATGGTGGTGGATATAAGCAGCTGATAACATTGCTTTTCTTCACCTTTCAGCTTGTTGAACAGCTGGTTTGATTAAGGACTCTTGCCAGCTCTTTACCTGTAAAGCTTTAGTTGCGATTACAAACACTGCTGTTTTGCTTCACTCCCCCCATGTAATGGTACCGTCTCTTTGCTGTGTGTATAACAGGCTCCAGCTCCATGTTAATTAAACTACGACAGCATAATTTTTTACTGCTGTTGTATTATCAGTGTTTTTGTTGAGGAAAAATAGGGGCTGCGTGGGCTGAATCTTGGTATACTTTTTTTATTCACACGTATGCCCATAAATACATTTCTATCGCAGGTCTATTTTTAGCCACAAATGTGAAACGCTCGCGCTTACCTTGTATTGGTTCCGGTTTGTGGATTGGATGCATAGACTGCGTGCTTTCTGTTGAGATGTCGAGTCATTGACATCGTGCTATTGTGGTAAGCTAATTCTTTTTTACAATGGACACACTATACAGGATTTTTGCTTTCTTCTTCTTCTTTTGATTTTCTCCATCTTTTTCTCTGACTTTCCTCACTATTTTCTCTGTCTTCCTCCAGCGCGCCAATAAATCAAACCTGCTACACATAATGCAGCATAAGCACACTGTGCGACAGTAATAATCCTCCGAGTGGAACACGCTGATCACTAAGCGGTACATAGTCGTGCAGATTACATGAAGTATTGAAGCAAAGAATTTGCATCGAGGATTTTTTGTCATCGAATTATGAGTTACTCGAATTGTTGCAACCCTACGGATTATAGTTGTTTCTTGTCATGCCATCCAGATCTTCTGATTCTTCCAACCTGATTGCTTGGGTCTCTTCATATGTCCATGCATACATTGGTTGGATTTTTCTCTTTTTAAAAATCAAAAATAATGAGTATTTCCTTTGAGAAGCCTTTGTTTACAGCTGAAGCTCTGCAGAGTAAAGTTTGAGGGCATCCATCATGTTTTCCTGGTTGTCTAGCAGTGAGACCCCTGTCATGGCTACACTTTAATGTGATTGGCTGGCTGGCACTAGTTACTTGAGGTATGCGACCGCTAAAGGAGTCTTAAAATGTGATTTCCAGTCCCGAATACGGATGCATTTTAATTGTGGCTAGATGCCTCATTTCCTTTGGCAACTGCCATCGGTATGTGTAAGAGTTGTGTGTGCCTTTTAAAGGTTGATTAATCATTGCTTATTCTGTTTTAGAAATATTGATTTATTTCTTTAATCTGTTGGCTTATGTATTCTGAGACTTGACAGGAACTTTGTTGTATAATGTATGTGTAAATGTTGAATTCTTTCTGGCCTTGAATAGTACTACTGTTTATAGATAATGTTATACTCAGAATAATTGCTTGTATTTACTTCTGTTTGTATATGGCTCAGTAGTTCCTCATTACATAGTTTATTAAATGAATTTTTGTTTACAGTTTAGGTTAATTATGTCACTGAGTGCTGTGACAGCATTAGCTTGGTCCTCAGTTGCTGTTAGTCAGTCAAACCTCGGCCCTCGCTGGAAGCAGCTTTGGGGCCCTCTGCACATCTGTCCTCAGGTCGGCTATCCCCATGCGCACATTTAAGACTGATTCCCATTTACAGCGTTTCCTAATATTACCTTCTTCGGTATTCCCTGGGTTATTTTTTACAGAAAGACTCATACAAGGAAATATCCTTAGCCCAAATTGGACCTCAGGGAAACATTCAGACTTACTTTGCATGAATGGTTGGTGCTCAAAAATTTTTTTTTGGGAAACACGATGGTATTTGTTGACTCTTTCCCCTGCGGCGTGACCGTCAAGCTGTACTTGTCATCAACACACACCTACACACACACACCCTTGCTTCTGAGAGGTAATTGACTTTAGGAAGCAGCTGTGTAATCGTCTGGAAGCAGGCCAATCCGCATTGGCCACTGCACCATGTATTTTGTTTACTCTGCTTTGCGATTGGTCTGGATGGTAACCATGTGACGAGTGGCTGGGTAGGGTCCTGCTCTGACACATTGAAAGAGAGAAGGAATGGATGCTGACAGAAGCACTGAAATGGGGTAGGTGTGCATCTCAGCGACTAGCTAAATATTTCTCTTTGTGTGCAGTCTTATAAGCAAACGGCTCTGAGGAGGTAGAATTTTAAACATTAGGTTTATGTGAGTGTCAGAGCTGAGCTTTTTAGCCCTTTGTCTCCATGGATGTGAATAGGAGTTAGTGGAGGGTGTGGGGGATGTGCCTGTCTGCTCTTTATCTATGGGCAGCTAAAGAAATGATAAAAGGTTGCATTGTGCTTCGGGGTAAAGAAAATACCAGGACGGCCAGAGTGGCAGAAAGCTGCTAGTGGCCGTCAGTGTTATGGTGGTGTTTTAGTTGTGGTGTGAAGGTTCAGCAGAGTCTCGTTGTGCACCACGGAGTACTGAGACGAAGCAGGGTCAGGGCGATGCCGTCTTACTGTAGGTTTCCCTGGACACCTGAGGCTGCCTGCGCCGCTTCAGGAGAGCATGTTCAATCCCGGTGACAGCATGGTGGCCGCATACACCTGCCGACCGTCGAGTGGATGCGGGCAAGCACTGGCTTCTGTGTCCCTGGAGAGACTCGGTGCTCAGCGGCGGCTGAAGGGGGGGGGTTTCGCTCTGGGGCTGGGTGCTGAGAGCATGCAGAGGACTGTGCTGCTGCCTCCAGCCATCAGTGCAAGAGAATGCAGTTGCATCAAAGATGCCCTGGTGTCAGGGCTGCACATTGGCCTGGAGCTGACTGTGTGTGGTAAATTCCCTGACATCAGAGAAATTATACGCTGTACACAAATTACTCCCATGGTAAATGGCATTTTTTGGTTGGTTTGGATTTATGTGTTATGAAGCAGTGCCTCTCTTGTTCCTGACCTTCCCTTCCTGAATCTTTGTTGGCCGTGTTGCTTTTTTAAATTCATTTTTAAGTGCTCCTTTGTATTGTGACATTAGATGTATATAACTAAACATTGTATATTGTATATGTGTATTACATCTTTTTTTACTGTGTTGCATTTTAATTTCTTTCGTCTACTGTACCACCAGCACCTCACTTTGATCATGCTCATTTGTATTAATATATTTATGGCTGCTCAGCTGTAGTTTAACATAAAATTCTTGAGTAACTTACACATTTCAGTTTAATATATTTCAGCCAAATTTCCTTCCAAATTTATATTTTCTACTCTTTCTAGAGTAGATCAGTCTGTTTTGGTAAGAATATATTTGAAATATTATTAATTACAAATTATAATTTTATATAACTGAAAATAGTCTGGTGTCTATATGCATATACATGATGCTAAGAAGGACAGGAAAATGGCATTTAAACCAGTAATTATCAATAAATATATACATGATAATATGTTAGTTGCACATTATCTCTATTTCAGAGCTAGATTGAATATTTTCCCGGCTTAGGTTAGCTATCTTAAAAATGATGTATTTTCTCTTGACATGTTTTTGTTGGCCATTAGTTTAAATCTGATCTCTTACTAGTCTTCTTGCATGTGGATATCATGTCTGCAGAATAGGACAAATTAGATAGTACAGATCACAGTGACCCACAATAACTACAGTTAAATTTTTCATGAAAGTGGTTTCATGCTTGATGTGTCTGGAGCTGTTTTGGCCAGAAGAGGCCTTTCACTG
Organism: Stomatorhinus ivindoensis; assembly: GCA_019775895.2. NCBI lineage: Eukaryota > Metazoa > Chordata > Actinopteri > Osteoglossiformes > Mormyridae > Stomatorhinus > Stomatorhinus ivindoensis. The sequence continues at coordinate 2,897,375 of JABFEB020000113.1, forward strand.
ATCCACATTTTCTCACACAAGTGGAAAAGGCAATGATCTGAAAATATGTACTCCAAGGTATAGGAGATTAAGACATTGTTTAGAACAGATCTGTCAGTGAGTAGTGTAATTTCATTACTGCTTCACAGCAACCCTAAGATGACCTGTATGTCTTGAAACTTCTTGGGTTGCCTTTGTCATTATCTTCAGTCCCTGGACTTGTGTAGTGTTTATATTCTTGATAATGGTGGATAAAATCTCCTCACTATTTTTTTTCTTTTCCTATATAGGACATTTTTGGAATTAAAAATCTGATTACAGTGTGGTGTGAAAGAAATGTTGTTCTTAAAATCCTGTTCATTATCAGCATTTCAGAGGATTTTAAAGAGAATTTTGTGTTTTCAGGTCAAGACGTGGTCCAGGATGGCTGCCGCTTCTTATGACCAGCTGCTGAAGCAAGTGGAGGCGCTTAAGATGGAGAACTCCAACCTCCGCCAGGAGTTAGAAGACAACTCTAACCATCTGACCAAACTGGAGACTGAAGCCTCTAATATGAAGGTAAGGAAGTCCAGTCTATCCCATAATGTCCTTTTAAGGGGATCTGATGCTATGCCTTTGAACCCATTGTCAGAATAAAAATACTTTGCCTTCAAACTACGAAAAACATTTTTTTCCTGAAAATATAACAATTTTTCAATGTGAGAACATGCTTCTGCTTTTATGTTATGAAGCTTTCCATGCAGCCACTGCTTAGTTGTAGGCCTTGAGTTGCTCAGCTCTCTTGTCTCTCCTGCCTTAAGCTGACATTTTTGTAGCTATATTGTAAAATACAGTAAACCAACGCAGCTCACCTTGGTTTCCATTGCTGTCCTTGTGTCTACATACACTTAATCTGCGCAGGAATGTCAGGTCTCTTGTCAGGTCAGAAGATGCTGTGTTGGGAGTCTTGCTGGTACATCTTCCCAGTGTCGAGGGGTTTTGGAAGAATGATTGGGTGTGTTTCTGTTTGGCAGAGCACTAGCCTGACTGGAGCGAGCTGACAGTCACCCAATGTGGCCTATTTCTTTGATCTTTTCAGCGAATTCAGTTTTTTTTGTAGAGATGCTTCACTGCCTGGGAGGCTTCAATGCTGGTCTTTCTGTCTAGCTTTAATGGTACATTCACATCAGAAAATCAACTGTGATTGTGGGTTAACGGGCAGACTGATTAAAATGCCATTTAACCCATTCAAATGTTGGTCTGATTGGCCGGGAGGAGGCAGATAATGCTGTACCATGATGTCAGACACTTTTGTTTTAGTCAAGCTTTCGATTTCCCAGTTTTAATGCTTGTCAAGTAAAAGTTGATGTGAAAGGCATAAGGCAATATACAATTACAGGACCAATACTGAGATCTCTTACTTGCTTACTGAAAACTGAAATGTTTGCATGTTTAAAAATGCCAGGGTTCTGGGTTGTCTGTAATTGGACCTTACAGCACATTTAATTGGCTAATGGAAGTAAGACTCATGACCCCTCTGGCCACCAACTGTCATCCACACCCTTTATTTCCCTTCCCTATTTTCCTTGATTTCCCAAACCTAAAAATTACCCTTTGGTGATAAAGTACCCTGAATATGAATTTATGGGAGCTCATGTACCTATGGAGTAACTGTCGGACTAACCAAAGACAGTCTTCTGTCTGCTTATCATCACACTGTATTAAGGTCATTCGTTCTTCCATTTATTAAGTAATTGAATAGCCCTAAATTACATTAAACCGTTTATGCATTTATTCTGATGTTCGTGGCTGTTAAGTACATATGGAGCCTAAATTCCTCCCTCCTCCACGAGGGAGTGCTATGATCCTGGTTAATGCGCTTCAACATGGTTTTTACTGAAACTAAAGGGAACTGAAATGAATTCCCACACCACCCACATCTGAATAGCTGTCATCTCTGGGCTGCAGACTTGTAGTCTGTGGATTATTTTTGCGTAAATGCGTTTCCGTAGCCACATTTGTGTGTTTAGGCGCATATTTCTCTTGTGTAATTCTTTGTTTGATTTGCTTTAATTCCCTTTACGCACAGTGACGGTTGCCTGGATTCATTATTCCCCAGCTCTTTCATGAGGTTGTTCTCACGATGGTTGTGGGCAATTTATTTTGTACTTTTAAAAGGTATTTTTGGAACATTTTCAGTCCCAGTGTCTTCCCCTATCCCTCCCCCCCCAGCCTTCTGTTTAGTTGCTGACAAAAGGGAACTTGGCGTGGAAATTCACTGTGTCAGCCAAGTGCTTGTGCTCCCTCAGCACCAAAAAAAGGCGCTCTGCTTTAGCTTTTATTCCCCCAAGACAGGATTTCAACGGAGGAGCCCTGCCTGCCCCCCTCCCTGGTATGCTAATGTGGGGGCAGTGGGCCTGGCTGTCAAGCTGCCAGGGTTTGCTCTATTCTGGAAGTGGAGGTGTCCACTGCAGAATTCCCTCCCCCTTTTATACATTCCTTTCAGCCCTATGTAAGTTGTCCCCAGCCATTGCAGACCGAGGCCGGTGCTGATTGGCAGTTGTTGGTCATCGTAAAGGAGGGACAATGTCGAAGGGGTTCTACATGGTGTGAAAGTTTTTTTTTAACATCAAAAATATGATCTAATTATTCTGCTTTGAACTAAAACTAGGTCAACAGTGATTCCAAAGGCTTATCTTATATGCATGTCATCGCCAAAAGTTAGTATTTCTAAAAGAAATGCTTTTTAATGTTTAGTGTTGGGACCATGTGGTGATGTAGTTGATAATATAACTGCGTTGATCGATGTAGTGAATGTCAATGTCAACGCATCATGTGACCTCAGACTTTGAAGTGGACAAGATTACTAGGCAGTGCCTAGTAATGGAGATCCTCTGACTAAATGATCTTGGACATCAAAAGTCTGAGAATATTTTAAGGAAGTGCAAACAATATGGTAGTGGTGCATCGAATGGGAAATTTTGACTGAATTTTATTTATTATGATTATTATTGATTATTGATATTGATTTTTCCCCCAGGCATCAGTCTTACTGTATTTTGCAAATATCTAAATTATATAAATAAAGTAATGGTATCTGTATCAATGAGTACCAAAAAGTGAGAATTGATCAGAAAAAATGGTATTGATACCTCTCTAATAGGGTGACTTGGGGTGTTATGTGGTTATGTGCTGTCCCCTGCTGGTTTGAGTAGGAATTAGGAGGAAGGTACAGCAGTGAAAGAATGAAAACAACTGGTCAGCTTCAGCACAACAGAGGGGAAGTCACCCCTGACTCATTAAACCAAAAGTGACTTATTTTACAGGCTGCCTTTTCCTGTTATTGTATTTAATGCTGCTGAGAGATCTGTTCCTGATTAATTTCCCCTTATTCTTCCAACAAACTATTTGCTGAATGCTTCACAACTGTTGCAGTTCAAAATTTTGTCTGAATTTCCATTGGTAAGGCTTATATATACTAGTTTTCTTGTCAAGCTTGGTATTATCTAGGGATGCACCGAAATGAAAATTCTTGGCCGAAACCAAAAACCAAAAAACAGGAAACCAAGGCCGAAAACCGAAACACCAATAGAAATTATGCCAATAATTAGTACCATTGCATTTATGGCTATGACTGTGTACTAACCTTACTAAAATCAAGGCAT
>JABFEB020000113.1:2915822-2929345 GCA_019775895.2 Stomatorhinus ivindoensis
GTATCTGCTACACCACCCACCTTGGTGTCATCTGCAAATTTCACCAGTTTACTATATATATTGGTGTCTATATCATTTATGTAAATTAGGAACAATAGTGGTCCTAAAATCGAACCCTGTGGTACCCCACAATGAACGCATAGGAAGAACAGCTCTTTCAGTGCAGTCACACACACCTACTCATACTATTCAAACATCATATGTTATTCCGATAGGTATCAGCTCACATTATCCCAAACAGACTTCTCCAGCTTCATGTGCATTGTTCAGCATATAATTTGGCTATTACTGTACCAACATATGTTCTTTCCTGAACCTGGACCAAAAAAATTTTTTCATTACGGTGCATGAGTGTCACTTGGATACTGCGCTCTGCAACATCCATGATAGTTTTATTGACAGTGTGTGCATGATGTACAGCTATGGCAGTCTGGCAATTGTGTGCGTGTGTGTGTTTGGTGTGTGCGCGGATATGTGCATTTGTCAGTACATCTATGATTTGGTCACAGTGGATTAGAGTGCCATTTGTTACAGTGTAACATTGTGATGCATTGCAAGTCTGCATGAAAAAATTTGTAATGAAATGCATGTTTGTTTTATTATGTAAAAAATATATATTTATAACAAAAGGTATGACATTTTTGGCTAAAGTGAGCATTTGATGTAACTTACAGTTGGATAGCAGTTGTTCAAGGGATATTGCATTTCAAAAACTGTTAATATTCTTGGATATTTCGTCATGACAATGTAGAAATGTTAAGCTTGACTGCAACCAACTATAAACACTATGAGGAAAAATCAATACCTTCCACTCACACCATTGAGTGGATTGTAATTCCACGAACACTCAAAATATTTTAATATTACAATGAAAAATTAAACTAACATATCAAATGAATTATTAAATACCAAATAAATCGCAAAGGAAGTATGTAGTTTTTTATATTTTTATTTAATCAGGCCCCTATACTTATTTTTTCTCTTGCAGGCAACCCTATGCTCCATGAAAGGCTGCATGAGGGCGATGGTGGCCCAGTTGAAGTCTGACAGTGAAGATTTACAGCAGGTACAGTAGCTGTGTACTGTAGATACATGGTTTATAGCTCCTTGGCAAATGCAGACTTTGCCCAAGAGTTTACAGTGAATGCATTTGAAGTGGACACCTCCAAACCCTTTACTTTATTTACTTAGGTGATCGCCAGTGTTCTGAGGAATTTGTCCTGGCGCGCTGACATCAACAGTAAGAAGACACTACGTGAGGTTGGCAGTGTGAAGGCTCTCATGGAATGTGCACTGGATGTTAAGAAGGTGAATCTCAAAAATTCAAATATCTTTGTGAATGTGTGCGTCCTTAATGTGGTTACACCCAGGTTTCATTTCGTCTTGTTTGCTCTTTAAAGTTTAATTAAAATTTGGTTTTGTAGAGCTTTTAGAATTGATAGATTGTAAAATTGATTGATTGGTTTTGATGTTTCTGTGTAGGAATATCCACTTAAAAAGCATGGAAAATTTTATAATCTTCTTCCTTTTCTCCTCAAGGAATCAACACTAAAGAGTGTTCTAAGTGCCCTTTGGAACTTGTCAGCACATTGCACTGAAAACAAAGCTGAAATATGTGCTGTGGAGGGCGCTTTGGCCTTTTTAGTCAGCACACTAACATACCGAAGTCAAACCAACACCCTTGCAATTATTGAAAGTGGAGGAGGCATCTTGCGAAATGTGTCGAGTCTAATTGCTACAAATGAAGATCACAGGCATGTAGATTTATAAATGACACCTTTTAATGTACAACCATAAGTGTAAGCCACTGCCCAATATATGTTGTTGTTTACAATTAAATCAGTCAAAATGTTCTACTTGACAGTAGTATTTAATTGGACCATGTTTTAGCTATTTTTTTCCAAGTTTAATCCACTCCACTGTGCTCTACACAATAAATGAATAGTTTAGCGTTTTATGTATTAGTGATAAACTGTGGGTTACTTTGAATTCCTTTCCTGCAAAAATCATAGTATATTTTAATTTTCTTCCCTGTATTTGTAGGCAAATTTTGAGAGAAAACAACTGTCTCCAAACTCTACTTCAGCATCTAAAGTCTCACAGCTTAACAATAGTCAGTAACGCATGTGGAACACTCTGGAACCTTTCTGCTCGAAATGCAAAGGACCAAGAAGGTCTGTGGGACATGGGAGCTGTCAGCATGTTGAAAAATCTCATTCACTCTAAGCACAAAATGATAGCTATGGGCAGTGCAGCAGCTTTGCGAAATCTCATGGCTAATAGACCAGCTAAATACAAGGATGCCAATATCATGTCTCCAGGATCCAACTTGCCATCTCTCCAAGCCAGAAAACAGAAAGCTTTAATTGAAGAACTGGATGCACAGCACCTTTCAGAGACTTTCGATAATATTGATAACTTGAGTCCGAAAGCTCCACAAAAGAACAAACTGAGACATAAGCAGAATGTTTACAGTGAGTTTGTTGTGGACTCTACCCATCATAATGATAACTGTCGGTCGGAGAGTTTAAGTCCCAGCAGTATACGCCCTCATGGTCCTTATGTAAACACCCCAGTGCTGCCTAATTCATCTAGAGAAAACAGAGATAGTTCAGACACTTCCAAAGGTGAGAAGGATCGGAGTCTTGAACGGGAACTGAAAGGAGCTGTACCTGGTGGATTTCACCCTTCAGATGAACCCTCCAAGAGAATAGGAATGCAGACATCAACAGCCACTCAAATTGCCAAAGTGATGGAAGAGGTGGAAAGCATGCATATAAGCCAAGCAGACAGGAATGCTGGCAATACACCGGACCCTCAGTGTGTGCCGGATGAAATAAATGCCATGAGGCATACACCTACCATGCTTGGTCATTTAAATGCATTCAACTTTGCCAAAGCTGAGCACTCAAGTCGTCCTTGCCCCATGCTAAAAATTGAGTATAGAGCATCCAATGACAGCTTGAACAGTGTTAGCAGTACTGATGGCTATGGCAGAAGGGGTCAGATGAAACCTTCCATTGAGTCTTATTCTGAAGATGAAGGGAAAAGCGGCATCTACGGGACATATCCTGCTGACCTTGCCCATAAGATTCACAGTGCCAATCATATGGAGGATGATAATGGGGACCTGGATACTACTATTAATTACAGCCTAAAATACTCAGATGAACAATTGAATTCTGGCCGACAGAGTCCGAGCCAGAATGAAAGGTGGGCAAGAGTTAAACATCATGGGGATGATGTGAAACGGGTGGATCAGAAACCAGTGCAGTCTCAAAGCCCAAGTTATCCAGTGTACACAGAGGCAAATGTCACCAGTGAGGAAACACACGCAACGTATCCATCGAGATTTGTAGCACCAGAGTGTTCTGCTGGATTCCGGTCAAGGAGTTCCAATTCTTCTGAACAAAGTAGTTCTAGCCTTGGAATGACTAAAAAGATCAGCCAGACTATGTGCCCTGTTGATGATTATGGTGACGACAAGCCAACCAACTTCAGTGACCGGTACTCAGAACAACAACAACAGGAGGAAGATCAGCCAACTAATTACAGCATGAAATATAACGAGGAGCATCATGTGGAACAACCAATTGATTACAGCTTAAAATATTCAGAAAACTGTTCCCAAAAAACTATTTTTAGCCATCCAAAATCATCATCTCGCAGTTTAACAAAGGACCATTTAAGCCCGGGAGACATGACCGCATCCATAAAGAATTCAAGCAGACAAAAGCAGCTTCTCCCACCTCAATCAAGGTCTGGGCCAAGTCGAGTTATCCAAAAGAATTCAACATGCAAGTCTCCTGCAATTAATCAAGAGACTCTGCAGACATACTGTGTTGAGGACACGCCAATCTGTTTTTCGCGAGGCAGTTCTTTGTCATCTTTGTCATCCGAAGAAGATGAAATGGAAGGTCGTAAGCAATCCATGGCTGCTGTAACTAACTATCCTAATCTAGCTATTTCAGAAAAAGAGTCTTCTGGTATTTTAGTTGCAGAACAACATACTGCTGAAACCCAAAGCACTTCACAGTATAATCGAATGAAACCTCAAAGAAATCAAGGTGCTGGTGTCTCCATATCCGATGGCTCAAGACATAAAGCAGTTGAGTTTTCATCTGGAGCTAAATCTCCATCCAAAAGTGGTGCTCAAACTCCTAAAAGTCCCCCAGAACATTATGTGCAAGAGACACCTCTTATGTTCAGCAGGTGTACTTCAGTGAGCTCCCTCGACAGCTTTGAGAGTCATTCTATAGCTAGCTCTGTGCAGAGTGAACCATGCAGTGGCATGGTTAGTGGAATTATCAGCCCAAGTGATCTTCCTGATAGTCCTGGGCAAACAATGCCTCCAAGTCGTTGTAAAACTCCACCTCCACCCCAAGGAAAACACAAAATGAAAGTACCACATATGGAAAAGAGGGATTTGGCTCCAAGGCATGTGGCTGTGAATTCTGCTGTCCAGAAAGTTCAAGTACTTCCAGACAATGACACACTGCTGCATTTTGCCACGGAAAGTACTCCAGATGGATTCTCTTGTGCCTCAAGTCTGAGTGCCCTCAGCCTTGATGAACCTTTCATTCAAAAAGATGTTGAGCTTCAGATTATGCCCCCAGTTCATGAAGATGACCATGGCAATGATGTTGAGCCTGAAAAAGATGACACTATACAATCAATGGACTCAGATGTAGCCAAATTACAAAAGGAACCAGAAAAAGATTTATTAGATTATTCTGATGATGATGATATTGAGATATTGGAAGCTTGCATAAATTCGGCAATGCCAACTAAGTCTTCGCGCAAACCAAAAAAGTCTCCAACAAGCACTTCAAGAATACCTCCACCAGTAGCTCATAAACCAAGCCAGGTTCCTGTTTATAAATTGCTTCCTCCACAGAACCGGGGACAACAACAGAAACATGTGAGTTTTACCCCTGGAGAAGATATGCCTAGAATATACTGTGTTGAGGGAACCCCCATAAATTTTTCAACTGCAACATCTCTTAGTGATCTCACTATTGATTCCCCTCCTAATGAACTAGCAAATACTGAGACTCCTGTGCCTCCCATGGAATCTGCTTCTTCTCATAGGGAAGGCACTGGTTCAGAGGTGAAAAGTGCAGAAACGGCTGGGCAGAGTTTGTCTACATCTGTATCTGTGGATGATGAGAAAAATGAAGGGGATGACATTCTAGCTGAATGTATCAGTTCTGCAATGCCAAAAAGTAAATCCCATAAGCCTTTTAGAATTAATAAAATTGATCAAGGACATCCGTCAACATCTCCTGGACCTCTAGTCCAACAGGAAATGGAAAAGAATAAACCCACATCCCCGGTAAAGCCAATGCCACAAAGCAGTGAATATAGAGCAAGGATGATAAAACACCCAGGAACAAGTGGTGTTGCCCTGGGAGCCTCAAGCACAGAAAAAAATGAAACCAAAAAACAGGACCTTAAAGTAACCTCAACTGAGAAGCCTCTACGTGCTGATGAGCGAGTACGCACCGGTTTTTCTTTTGATTCACCACACCAGTATACCCCAATAGAGGGGACCCCATTTTGCTTCTCGCGTAATGATTCTTTAAGCTCATTAGATTTTGAGGAGGATGATCTTGATTTCTCAAAGGAGAAGGCTGAGCTCAAGAAAGAAAGGGAGCAGAAAAAGCAACCTACTAAAGCTGCTAATGATGATACTGCTAGTCTACAAGCCACAAACAGAAAGCAGACGTTTCAGGTGGCTCCATCAAAATCTCCACAAAAGCAAGAAAGATTTCCACACACATCAAAAGAAATTACAGGACCAGTCTCAGATGAGAAGCAGAATTTTTCTATTGAAGACACTCCAGTTTGTTTTTCTAGAAATTCCTCTCTGAGTTCCTTGAGTGACATTGATCAAGAAAACAACAATAGGGAGTCTCATGAAAAAGAAAATACAACTGTGGTAGAAACCTCTAGGCCTCCAGCCTCTGGGTATGCTCCAAAAGCCTTCCATGTTGAAGATACTCCAGTATGTTTTTCCAGAAATAGTTCACTTAGCTCTCTTAGCATTGATTCAGAAGATGATCTTTTGCAGGAATGTATTAGTTCTGCTATGCCAAAAAAGAAGAAACAACCCCTTCGAAATAAGTCAGATGAACATGGGGAGAGTGATAAAACTATGGATGGCATTTTAGCTAAAGAGCCAAATCTAACATTAGACACTTACAGTCCTGTTTCTGAGCAAGCTCTTTCACCTGATTCAGAGTCATTTGATTGGAAAGCTATTCAAGAAGGTGCAAATTCTATAGTTAGCAGTCTGCACCAAGCAGCTGCTAGTCTATCACGACAAGGTTCTTCCGACTCTGATTCAATCCTCTCTCTCAAATCTGGTATCTCGATTGGGTCTCCCTTCCATATATCAATGGATCTTGAGGAAAAAAACACAACCAAAGGTCCCAAAATACTAAACCCAGGAGAAAAGAGCTTACTGGAAACTAAAAAGAAGGAAGAACAACAAACTAAAAGCATTAAGGGGTGTAAGAAAGTTTACAAGAGCCTCATAACTGGGAAAGCACGAACAAGTCTTGATTGTGCATCTACTCGACAGAGGCAAAATGCCAGTCCTTTGATTTCCCGTGGAAGAACAATGATTCATATTCCAGGGGTGAGGAGTAGCTCACCCAGCTCCAGTCCAGTTACAAAAAAGACACCGCCTAAGGGAGCTACCTCAAAAGCATCTTCACAAGGTCTAAATTCTAGCACCTCCTTGCGAAATATGAAAACGCCTACAAAGTCAGATTCTAATCCTGTTACAAGGCAAACTACTTGCCAAGGAGGCCCAAGTAAGACCCCCACTCAGTCTGCTTCAAGAGACGTTCCTTCTAGACCTTCTCAGCAACCATTATCGAAATCTATGCAATTACCAGGTCGTACTTCTGTGTCACCAGGAAGAAATGGTATTAGTCCATCTAACAAGTTATCACAGTTACCCAGTACAATGTCCCCAAGCACCTCTTTAGCCAAGTCATCTGGTTCTTCTAGAATTTCATATCCCTCCCCAGGAAGACACTTAGGTCAGCAATGTTCTGCAAAACAGAGTGGTTTGCCTCGGAGTTCTAGTGGTATTCCAAGAAGTGAGTCTGCTTCGAAAAGTCTGAATCAGTCTGGAGCGGCATGCCCTTCAAAAAGAGCGGAACTTTCCAGGGTGTCATCCACAAAGTCGAGTGGCAGTGAGTCGGATAGATCAGAAAAACCTGTGCTAGTTCGGCAGTCAACATTTATTAAGGAAGCCCCCAGCCCTACTCTAAAGAGAAAATTAGAAGAGTCTGCCTCTTTTGAATCTTTATCTCCATCTTTGAACCAATCCCAATCTCACACACCAGTATCAAGTCCTTCTTTACCAGATATGTCTCTGACTTTGCCTTATCAAGGTAGTTGCTGGCAGAAGTCTCCACATGGAAACTCGTCTGAGAATGGTGATGGGCGATGTCTTAGAAGACATGACATTGCACGTTCCCATTCTGAGAGCCCCTCAAGACTCCCTATTAACAGATCTGGAACATGGAAGCGTGAACACAGCAAACATTCCTCCTCCCTTCCAAGAGTGAGCACGTGGAAAAGAACAGGGAGCTCCTCATCCATCCTATCCGCGTCGTCAGAATCAAGTGAAAAGGCAAGGAGCGAAGATGAAAAGCAAACTGTGAGCCCCCCTTATAAGACTTTACATAATAGTGATGGTAATTTGGCCTTAAAAGGAACATTGAGGAAAATTAAGGAATGTAAGGTGGATAGTGGGCCTAAAGATACACCTCTGGATGAAGATTCAAATTCAGAGGGGCATCAGATGGTCGCAGCAGTTTCGAAAAGTGAGGATGTATGGGTAAGAATTGAGGATTGCCCCATCAATAACCCCAGGACTGGAAACGTAACACATACTAATTGTGTGCCTGGCAGCCTACTTGCCATAGATTCTGATTGGAATAACACACAGTCCAAACAGTTCACTAGCAGTGAAACTACACCTGCCCATACTATGAGCCTTGAAAAGCCAGGCAGTCAGAGCGCAATGGCAGAGGATCACGAAACTTCAACTGCTGAACGTACTCCTTTCAGCTCTTCAAATTCCAGCAAGCACAGCTCTCCAAACGGCACTGTGGCAGCGAGAGTGACACCTTTCAATTATAATCCTAGTCCTAGAAAGAGCAATGCTGATGGCACCATACATCGGCCATCGCAGATCCCAGGGCCGGTGAACAGTGGCTCTAAGAAGAGAGACTCCAAAGGCGAGAATGCTGAGCCCAGCGGGTCATATATTGTCACATCTGTTTGACTTCAATTTGATCACACTCTGTCTCCAGAAAGAACTGGTTCTACTTTGTCCGTTTCAAAGAAAGAAATCAGATATGTATGTAAATTAATCATGTATGCTGTTAAACCTGCTTTAACCACAAATGAGAATATGAAATATGTAAATAGTTATTTTCCGTTGGTTACTGCAGGTTAACTCATATTTAAGGCACAGAGCCCAGTGGGAATGTGACACTTTATTGGGGGAGATTTCGTTTGACGTATCAGAATATTGTAATTTGTGCTGTACAGTTTTTGATTTTGCATTTAATTTAAATCCCTTTTTATGATCCTGTGTTTTGCCTGTCTGAATCCTGAAAAACATTATGGATTAGGTATCACTTACTGGACTCGGGAACTAATCTGATTTTGAAAATTAGTCATTTATCCACAGACAGCTATAGCTATCAATTTAAAATAGCCCTTTTCTGTATTGCATGAATTTAACTTTTGTTTTCTTTCCTCAACAACCAATTTGTCTGTGTATAGGTAGCTGTAGTGTAACCATTTACACTATCTGTGTTCTCTGACAGTATGGAATTGCATCCTTAAAATTTTACAAGAAAGTAGAACACTTGATATGCTGTTAACTTGTATATGCTGTAATTCAAGGTAAAAAATTCAATCTTAATGAGGATTTAGTCTCAGGACTAGATGAACATTTCAAGAATAAATTATTGCAGTAGGTTGTTGGTGTTGGTCTGATTTTTAAAAGCCGTTTCCTCCTTTGTCACTGTTTTGTTACAGCACATTACCCCAGAAAATCCATTGTGATTTGCCAAAAAGAATACCTTATGTGAGTAACAGTGTTCACTTCTTTATTTTATGCAATACCGTGGATGGTTTGTTATTTAAGAAGTAGTGCAAATTGTAAAGCCACATAATAAACACTAAGATTTTTGTTGCAAAGCTGGCTGGTGTGAATTATCGACTGGAATGAGCCCACTTTAAGAAAGCAATCAAACATTTTTAGGGGAATAATTAGAATTCTAGTTATTCGTAGTTGCAACATATGCAAATTAACTTCTGTGTTTCATATTTGACCTGTGATTAATGTGTTTTTACAAGGCATCATACTGTTAAATTAACAGTATGATGCCTTGTAAACTTTTGACATATCCACTCTTATTTTCTGTATCAATATTCTGAAATATCAATAGAATTGATATTCAAAGGCAGATTTGAAACAGCATAAAATCAAAGGCATAGATTTGGGTATGGAAAGTGGGACGTGTCCCTACCAATCCTAAGGGAGTATTGTGTATGTGGAAGGGGGCAAGGGGTTCAGGGCTGATTTTGTGCCTACCGAAACCAAACCTATTCCCTTGCATAAAATGCTCAAAATAACTGACCTTACATATTACATTTGCCTCCCAATTGCTTAGAATATTGTGTAACTCAGTAGGTTAGGATTATGGGCTTGAATACCTTGGAAGGGAGAGTAGTCATTTCACTGCTGTGCCATTGAGAGAAGTCCTTAACCCCAGCTACAGGGGTTCTGGATGCTGGCTGACCCTGCTCTCTGACCCAAGGGTTTTATTTGTACGTCGCTTTGAAGGGGGGGGGGGGGGCGGCGTATCTAGTACATAAACATGCACTAGTTGTTTAGTTAATGCCGATCAAGTCCCAGATAACACGGTAATTTCACATTTTCACAAGTTTCATTGGCATGTGTTTGGAGGAACAGAGTGATATTCTTAAACACATTTGCACATGGATGGGTGTGTGAGCACAGGATGAACAGCAATAAGATAATTCCAATGACAAGAAGTAGTTGTTGCAGTGGCATAGTGAAGTATTCATAATGTGCACAAGTAGAATATTAACATGTATGAAACAATGCAAAACGAAATTAAGCTATTTTTGTACAAGTAGAGGTAGATTGGATTTTGCTCTTTTTTGTAGTACACACAAATACAGGTGAGAATGAAACTTGGGGTCTATGTGGAGGGTCAGCAATTTATCTGGCGCCCCTGCAGAATTTTTCAAGGGCCCAATGGTGTTTTCATTGCTGGCCTTGGAATTCAGATGGGGTGGACAGATACAGGTCATTGGTTACTAAGCAATGTGCTAGTGCATTTCACCTTGTGTACCATTTAAACCTTGGTTCAACTGTTTGTTTGATGGGTATACCATTCTGCTACCTCGGGACAGGCCGGCAGTGGAATCCAGATATCCGAGTACGTTTCATAGGCTTAGTATGGGTATCTGCTTTAAATGCGCATTCATTAACAGCTGTTAGGAGCCCCCCACCTGGCCTTGCAGTCATGGCTGTTACCCCAATTCTGCCCCACAAAGGCAAAACAGTAAGTAGGGAATTTAGTGTACTTATTCAACCGGGCAGAGTTGAACTAAGACATTTTGTCACCAGATAATACGGAGATGCAATGCATTTCTTTTTTCCCCTCACACCCTCTTCTCCATGCTCTGTTCTTTTTTTAGTGTACTGTGTGTATTTCTGCTACTGTACTACTGCAAAATGGACAATGTGTAAGGATTGGCAGGCCATTTATGAATTTAAAGTCTTTGCTGTCTTAAGATCCTAATTTGTTGGGCCCTTGAGTAAGACCCTTGCCCTGCAACTTCTTCATCTTGGGTATGACATTAATCTACATCCAGCCCCGTAAGGAGGTCCTCCAACTTACTGGAGAAAAACTTGGGGGGGTTGGCATTCCAGTCCCTGGAAAAAAAAACTCACACTGGTCCATTTGGACTAATGTGGTGCTGAGGTATTGTCTGCCAAATGGCCACACTCACCCTTGATGTGGTTTGTAGTGTGGTGGGTGTGGCAACGCACTGAAATCAGCACATGCTCCTTACCTCTCTCGCTTTCTTCAGCTGAACCCTTGTACAAATTGGTAGATACTGTTTCTAGCTTACGTTTTCTGTTTATTCTGCTTCCTGGGCTGCAAGACCAAACTGATGAGCATTTCACTTCTCATTTTCACTTTGTAGCCGAACAGTCCCACAGTTCACTACAGAGAGCCTAACAAGGTATGGTGGAAAACAAAAATCAACTTTAAAAGCAGTATGTGACTTCATTGTAATTGACTACTGAAAAAATCTATTTCTGGTTTGCTCCGAACCTGTCCAGAACAGGAATTTCCTGAGGTAACCATATTAGCATTGAAATTTGATTTGAGTCCTGTTTGAAAGCAATTGTGGTGAGTCCTTAGTTTTTCTATCTCTTTGAGCCACAGTATGCATGTGTGTAGATTTTTTACTGTGAGTATGTGTATATATTTATATAAACTTGACAAACAGAATGGTTCTTTTGCAGTGTATTTCTAATAAAATTCTAAAAGTAATACTCTGAACACAGCACTTGATTTGTACATTTACCAGTTTCATCACCTTCTTAAGACCTTTTGTAAGTTTCAGTTTAATGTAAAACAACATCCTTTCATTCTCTCCTTAGTGCCATGTCTGAAGAGATGTTTAACATTTCTCTGGATTATTACTATGATGAAGATGTTGCTCCTAACCCTGGCTTCCAGATGATGAATATTATTGTAACTGTTTTCTATGTGATCACGTGTGTCCTTGGTATCCCTGGCAATGCCTTTGTGATGTGGATAGCAGGGATGAAGATGAAAAGAACAGTCAACACCACTTGGTTCTTGAATTTGGCCATTGCTGATTTACTCTGTTGTCTGTCCATCCCCTTCATTATCACAGAGGTACTTCTGAACTACCACTGGCCATTTGGCAAAATCTTGTGCAAAGTGATTCCTTCAGTTATTGTGGTCAATATGTTTGCCAGCATCGTCACACTCACCTTGATTAGCATAGACAGGTTTTTGCAGGTCATCAAACCTGTTTGGTCCCAGAACCACCGGACTGCAACTCTAGCCTCTCTTCTTTGTGCACTTTCATGGCTCTTGTCGATGCTTCTCTGTTTGCCAAACATTATTTACAGAGAAACTGCTCATTGTCATTATTCAAACGAAACAAGATGCGTGATACCTGATCACTCTGTTAGGAACATGGTTTGCATGTCCAGGTTTGTGCTTGGATTCCTGATTCCTATCGTCATCATTGTCCTGTGCAATTCTTTTATCCTGAGGAGAGTGAACAGTAGCCGCTTCTCAACATCTCAGAAACCAAGGCAAGTTATCATCGGAGTCATAATGGCTTTTTGTCTCTGTTGGCTTCCATACCATGTTGTAGGGATGATGCTGGAGTACGGAGGCAAAACATCAGAGGTCGTGGCAATGTATCTCGATCAACCGTCCATTGTCCTGGCATATCTAAACAGTTGCTTAAACCCCCTACTATATGCGTTCATAGGGCAGGACTTTAAGACGACGGTTAGGGTGTCTTTAAAGCGTGCTTTTCAAAATGCCTTAAATGATACTTCAGTGCGTTCCAGCACATATTCCAAAACTGAGTTACCTCACACATCAAATTCAACTGAAACATGTATATCCTAAGAGATATAATTATGTATATAATACATATGTGTATGTATATATGTGTGTGTGTGTGTGTGTGTGTGTGTGTATATATATATATATATACACACACAAAAATCTCCACTTGACCCTAAACAGTATTATTGGGCATATATACCAGTTTACCAAAACTGGATACATTTTAGTATGCTTCATGTGTTGGAAATGCTGTTGATAAATCATATTAGTTTCAGTTATGTTTTGGTACTTTTGAACAATTTAAACGTTTTGGAATATACCACCAGGCCTTATGTACCTGCTTTATTAGCAAAGGAGATTTATTCAGCAGGTTGACTGTGGTATGGTGTATATAGCCATGTTAGCTATGAATGAAATTTCCTTTTTTCTTAGTGTCAACAAAAATAATCACAAGTTTATAAAGATATGTATTTTTATGTGACAATGTGTTTGAGTAATTTGCATTAGTGTTCTGTGTTTTTGCACATAGTCGCAATGCATTTACAAGCAGTGAATTCGGTAACTTGAATAAAACGGCGTAGGCCATCATATATCAGTTTTATGAGTGACCGCTTGATGGCAGTATTGTGTATGACTTTAAAACAACTTTCAAGGAAAAAAAACGTATCTACTAGCCTATATTATTTGGGGTCTTCAGTGCATAGAAAAGCAAAATTACTTGTATTCAGATTATCAGTTATTGATACTTACAGTGTTGGGAAAGTTCATTTTCTACATGAACTAGTTCAAAGTTCAGTTCACACATTTTAAAATGAACTAGTTCAG
>JABFEB020000113.1:2946192-2963434 GCA_019775895.2 Stomatorhinus ivindoensis
TTATTACTTTTACTAGTACACTTCTTCTAGCATAATTCCTGGGAGTTATCAAAACCAAATTCTTTTGGATAGGGATAAGGATAATGAGATTTTCTGTATTGATTCTCATTTTGTCGCATGTCCAGACCATGACCGTGTGTTGCATACATGTCTGTAAACACCCCTAGCTAACTATGAAGGATTATGAAGGCAGTACCCCCCAATTATGGAAGGGTAGTTCGACTCTGGGTAGACCTATCAGTCACCGACAGCACAACACGTATCTCGCCCACTATTTGTTTTAAAGTCACATTTCTTTACATCACTGTGTATTGCATATACACACCAAATCGGGCTCGTTTCAGAAAGACAACGATGAATACATGTTGCTGAGTTTGGGCAACTTCTGCTGTATAGCCTATTTTGTGAATTGTTTACCCTGTTGCAATCCACTAGTATAAAACCCTGGCTATAGAGCAGTGACAGCTTCGTCTCACAGCTGAAGCAATCCACAATGAAAATGCCGTATTTAACTCTGGGTTCCTTTAAATCAGAACTAGATAAGATTTTAACAACTTTGAGCTATTAAGTTCTCCCCAAACGAGCTTGATGGGCCGAATGGCCTCCTCTCGTTTGTAAATTTCTTATGTTCTTATGTAAAACGTACACTGCGATTTTACTTAAAGACTTTATAGCGGTGAGGTTGCGAGAGTGAGGCTGTAGCCATGGCAACCTAAGTAACGGAGTACTGATGGATTTGTGCCATAGCACGTGTAGGCATGAGCAGGCTGACAAATAACTAGTTCACCTGGTAACACTTAAGTGTGGGGGCAGACACTGCGACGGGGAGATTAGCGTAAAAGACGATAACGACATGAGGGGAAAAAAACACCTGAAGCGTGCAGAGCGACTTGGCGAGTCAAAGTGAAACGGAGGCTTTGCACGAAAGCACCCGTTTCACTGTTTAATACCAACCAAGTCCTGCATTAACTGACACATTAACCTAAATTAATTTATTGTAAAGTTTACGTGCTTTACTTGGTCGTACAAAAGTCCACAACACGCTTTGCTGTGTTGCGGCATAGAGTTTATTAAAAGCACTAAGTGGTACGCCTAATAACTACCAAAGACAAGCAATACGCATCTTTTCCAGTGTTGGGCAAAGTCTATGCTGAAATCGAAACGGATTTTTTACGGAATTCGACGCCGCTATAGATTGCGGACGTAGGAAACTATAGATCCTTTGAAAAATAAAAGATTAAGCCAAAGTCATTTTACTTTCACCCTCTTAAGGTACTTTCAAAATACCAATTGCCCAGCATCAAAGTTAAACACCAGACCCGAAAACATTGCTCTGTAATTATATTGCAATTAATCCAAATGCACACACTGTTTTATCCATGCATACCCCCACAATTCAAAATGCCATACTCCCTTATAATATTCACGATAAATAGGCCTACCATCATAATAAAACTTACTGACTGCAAACTTTGGATTAGTTTTGGATCGGTATGAAATTCTTGCTTGGAAACTCATCATAAAACATCACCCCTGATATCTTCCCTTAGGATTTATTTAAGGTATTTATATTTCGCAGTTTGGTAGGTAAGAAAATAGAATGAAGTTACATTAATAATAATTTAAACGCAGACACTAAATCGAAATAACACAATAAGTTTATATTGTATATTATATAATACTGGGTTATTTATGTCACAATATTATTGACAAAGTGACTAAAACCAAATTAACTGCAGCGCCCCACGGGAGACCACAATTTAAAACATGAGGCAGCGATTTGGGAATTTGTTTTCGTTTGTTTGTTTACCACATAGCTTACGTCTGCTGTATTTATAATTAGCGGCGATGAGAGGGATGCCTTTACAGTGATGGAGCACTTGTTTAAACCCTTCAAAGTTATAATTCAGTAAAAGAAACTCGGCCATATAAATGCGAATATGTGTTAAAAATTAGCAAAATGACCCCTTACCTTGTAAGAAAACGCTGTGATTATAAATCCGACGACGACAATGGAAACAAGGGCCATAGAAGCGAAGACGCACCGGCTCCGATTCCCGGCAACCTTGTGCTCAGACCCCATCTGTCAGATGACTGCAGCAGAGAAAGGTGTTACGCTAAAAGTGACGAAGACAACGGCACATTTACTAATATGCAATTCGCTCTCCCACACATAATCGCCGCTCTCTAAGGATAAAATGCGCGTTTCGTCATGTCTGTCCGTCTCTAGATTATCTTAGTCCAAAGGTGGCTTTTCTGCACTAGTTGCGCGTTTTCGGTTTCAAGCAAACCATCGTCAAATACCCGCTGAAAAGGATGTAAAATCTCTCCCCCTAAAACACCCCCACCCTAAAAAGTCTCATAGAAAAATGGTTACCGCGTCACGCCTACAATTTTTGTTTCCATAACTTCTCACAAGCTTTCTCTGTGATAAATCATTCTTTGAAAAGTAGCCTAATTAACTAAGGGGCGCTAACTGGATCACATTCAAATGGATCTCAAGTATTCTACGGTTGATCTTTGTACACTCACAGTCAAACCAAATAGGTTGAATCCCACTTGTCAAAAAAAACTTAGGTCCGTTTCACCACGTTCACTGCAGCTTTCTCTGATACGCAAATGTCATTCCATAAAAACAAACACTTTTTCAGATCACTCTATAATGTAACTTACAGTGTAACTTACATTGTGCAGATATCTTATAAACGTATGTAGGCCAATGAGAAGTACGTTATGAATAACTGTTATTCTAAGTATTGGATTGTACATGATAACATGTAAAGTCCAATGCAGAAACATATTGTTTTTAAGCCTAGGTGAGTTTCTGATGTGTGGTGCCAGGTTAAGTTCTACCTGGCCATGATGTAACAGAGTTGATGTAACACACTTTACAAATTTCACACATTATTCACTGGGACTACATGTGAAACTGGTCCATACGGTTGCAATATCTGCTAGCATGGTTCACAGCAAAGTCGCGTGTTGGACTGGTATAATCTCAGTCTAAGCTAAGAATCATTTATATTGCTGCTAGAGGCAATCAGCAGGGGCCACTGGGTTCCAGCCAATAATTCAAGAAATAATCATATAAAATGAGAGGAATGTGGTTTTAATATTTAGAGAGGAACCTGGAATCTTTTCCCAGAGTGAAACCACAGCAGGTGGCTACTTCTCATTGAACTCCCTCCCCACACTTAGCTGGACAGTCATAAATATGCAACATCTGACTCTTTGTGTATGATTATTAGGTGGGGGCTTGTTTTCTATGCCTAAGTAAAGATTTAGCTGATAGAAGCCATATTTTGTAGACTTTTGCATGGCCTCTTTTGAGATATATTTCCATTTTAATTGACTTATTCGTAAATGTGAGACAGGTGTTGAATGGTAATAAATATACTGACAAAAAACGAAAAAAATATTTGCACACTGATAAATGTAAGGATTGAGCGGTATGTTTGGCTCATCACACAACATTCAGTGATCAAAATGACCCAGATAATTTGTTCATTGCTAACTCCTACAGCTTATGGAAATCAAAGAGATTGATCCACTGGAGTATGTATGTGCTTCTATTTGAAGCAGCTGTTCTATTAACAAAGAACAAAGCAAGAAAACAAATAATTCATACACAGATCCGCAGTAGGTCTCCAGTTATTTCATGATAGTGCAAAATGGTTTTGGAAATTATGCATAATCTTTGATCCCTTCTGGTGACATATTCAAGCTTCCAGCATGTTCTGGCATGGTTAATATGTGTGACATTTGACTGTGTGCTGAAAAATCCTGCAGCCAACTCTTGGTGGCCTATGGAAAGTGAAACTCATTACTGGAAATGTCTTTGTGACCCATTGACCCCTATAAAGGCCAGTGACCTCCCACCTCAGTATGGGATGAATGCTATGCAATCCCTGAATCCTGTGATCTCTGCTCATGTATAAGAATGTCTGGAAAATTGCGGCTTGGAGTGAGTGGCAGAATTTATGGATGAAACCTACCAGTGACTCTGCCAGAGCCAGTTCCAAGATGTTGGAATTATTGTCATCTTGTGTGTGACTTGACTGTCGCTGAATTCTGCACGGAGCAAACACTTTCTTGTCCTTTTGCCAATAATGTGACTCACCAACTGTATCAGCTTTACAGCAAAACTTGGGTTCATTTTCCAGTAAACAATCTGTTTCCGAGCAAGAGCATGAAGACTTGTCTCTTATGAGCCATGCTTGCAGAATTCTGCTTGTGTGGAGATGTGACGTCAAGAAAGCCGCAGTTTCCCCTCACTGAATCCTCACCATTGCATTTATCTGAAGAAGGCGGCAGGGTGACGCAGACCTCTCCACTGACAAAAAGGAAATTCCCTGGATTGAATTCTCACTCAAAATAAATTGTTGATGCTCTGTCTCCCATGATACACACAAACCATTAAATTAATCATAGTACAATGACAATAAATGTTTTGCTCCCGCAGTGGAAAACACCAGAAAGACCTGGACAAGGCAACTAAAAAGAAATTCTGAGTACATCGTCTCCATTTAAGAGGATTCGTCTTTATTGCTCAACATTATTTTCTGGTTTTCACAAATCAGTATACAGCCTAGAAATAAAAGCAATTTTCTAATTTTTCCCAAGAAGCAAACCTTTGTGCTTGACATTATTCAATCTAGGTCTCCCTCATAGAGCTGAAAGAATTAAAATTTTAATCCTGGGACAGTCAGCTTTTTATTCTGGAGTTAAATTGTTATTAATTCATTTCAGAAGATTGACACATGAGACTGAAAAGCCTTTGCCGCAGGATACATATCCCCAAAGAAATAATTCAGTGAAAATGGGAAACTCCTACTGATGAGTTACCACAGCTAAATGCTATCAGGCTGAGAATGACTGGAGACTTTCCTCAATTTGGCACTGATTTGAGGTTTTATATATTGTATTCAGGCTACTCTGGGCCTTCTCACCATTGGGGTTGCTAGGTGCCTAACAGTGGTACTACTAGCTTTTGAAAACCAAATGGTTAAAAACAACAGGTTTATATCTGATGGGAGTTAGTTAGTTAGTGCTGCAGTGCCAGCAGTAAGTCAGACTCGTTCAAGGTGGCTGTTGGACTCTGTCAGGGCTGCTCTTTCTCACCAATTCTGTTCAGTGACTTTTATGGACAGAATTTATATGCGTAGGTGGAGGGAGTCTGGTTCGGTGACCTTGGGATCACATCATTGCTTATGTGGTCCTGTTAGCTTAATCTGGCTGTGACCTGCAGCATGCTCTGAGGTGCTTTGAAGATGAGTGTGAGGCGGCCGGGGTGAGGATCAGCACCTCCAAGTCTGGATAGTGACTGAAAGAATGACATTGCGGATACAAGCAACAGAAATAAGCTTCCTCTACATGGTAACTGCACTCAGCTTTAGAGATAGGGTGAGGAGCTCAGGCATTCGAAAGGGACTCATAGTAGAGCCAAGCTGCATGCAAGCCTTACATCACCCAAGAGCAATGGCAAGTGTCAAATGGAGTGGTGTAAACCATGCTGCCACTGGGCTCTAGGATATTGGAAATGTGTCACTGTGTGGCCGTGTGATGGACGACTCTAGGTTTCACAGGTGCCAGGAAAATGTTATCTGCCTGACTGCTTTGTGCGAAAGTTTGGTGGAGAAGGGATATGGGAGTGGGGTTGTTTTTCAGGGGTTGGGCTAGGCCCCCTAGTTACAGTGAAGGTAATTCTTAAAGCTTCATTATTTTGGACATTTTGGATTCTATGTTTTCACCTTTGTGGGAACAGTTTGGGGAAGGCCCTTTACTGTTCCAGCATGACTGTGCCCCAGAGCCCAAAGGGTTCATAAAGACAGGATTGGGTGAGTTTGGTGAGGAAGAACTTGACTGGCCTGCACAGAGCTCTGACCTCAACCCATAGACCTTCACAGGTCCACTTTTGGAGACCTGCACAGTACAGCACCACAACCACCTGTGCACTCGTGATTATTTCAAAGTTAAATCCACACCCAGCCGGGCCCGTTAACATTCCGCCCGTTACTCGCCTGTACCCGTGATAAATTACACACAATTATTTTTTCTATGCACCTCTCAATGTGACAAGCACTAAGCCTACATGAATTTTGAATTGAAACGAAAACACGAAATCAAATCAGATACATCTAAGCTATCCATACTGTGCACCGTGAAAGAGAAAAGAAGACGACACGCAGCAAGGATTCGGACGTGTATGTGAATGTTTGTCGAGGTGGTTATCTAATGGTGTGTTCATTTTTCTCTCGGAACTCAGAAATTTTAAATTGAGTGACATCACGTCCAACAATCTCTCGTTCGAGCTGCCACAACTCGGAAGAAACATGGCTGCCTCCATGAACACGCTGCTGCTGTGTTGTTGCTTTATATTTTAGCAGATTTGGAGTGAGATTATTTTTTTCCAAGAGCTAAACATGAAGCACAAACTAGTCAAACCACATTAAAAGATTTATAAAATATTTTAGCACATTCATAGCAATATTCTTTTTTCGAGAGGCAAACAAACTACAAACAAACCAAAGACACTAACAAGTCTGGTAAAAATCTGATATTGCATGGTAAGATACTGTTTACAGTCATGATATGGTATTCTCTAAATCAAACACGTGCAGTTATATTTAACAAAATAAACATTTTTAAAGATTTATAAAATAGAATTACTGTTGAGTGTGTAATCCCCCATGTCGAAATTACGTCACAGGGGCAACTCGGACAACAAAATCTTGTCTGACATCAACGTCATAAAAGAGGTGTGTTTCCAACTAGAAGTGACGTTTTATGTGATACAAGGGGTAATTATAACTTTTTTTTGCCACCAGAAATGAGTATAAATGATTTGCATGGGCATGTCTACTTCCTTTAAACATTGTCTAAACAGAGAGAAGTCATTTTCCAAGGCCGTCCACAAAGGGGGAGATTTAGCAAATCTACGTTTATGTATAAAATATTTTGCAAATATGATCATACTATTTACTAAGAATTCAACTTTTTTGTCTTTAAGGACTACACCAAGTTGAAAATTATGCAGGGACCAGAGTTCTGTGTTCATGGAAGTGGACAGGACTACATGGTGGAGAGCTTTCCATACATTTTCAACAGCCTCACATGTAAAACAGATGTTCTGTTGTTTCCATGTTCGTTTTGCAAATATAGCAACACTCTACCTGGAATTCAAATCTTTTTCTTAAAGAAATGTCATGCCTCAGATAAACAAGAAAACAACAGTTATGGAAAAAACTGCAGTTCTGCAAATCTGGTCATTAATCATTCTGCATTTTATTTTGCTGCTGAAATAGAAATACAGATGAATTCTGTTCAGGAATTGACATTGATGAGATAAAAGTCATAATTCATTAGTGAGGGAATAATAAGCAGTAGGGGACACATGTTGTTATGTAAAGTGTGACCTCAGAGTGTGACTGTTTAATTTCTACATGACATCACTCATTATTGACCTGCCATTGGGTCTGGTGTGTCTTAATGCTTCAGCATACCAAGACATTTTGGACAATTCTAAGGTTCCAACTATGTTGGAACAGTTTGAGGAAGGCCCTTTTGCTGCTCTAGTATGACTGTGCCCCAGTGCACAAAGCAAGGTCCATAAATACATGGTTGGATGAGTCTGGTGTGGAAGAACTTGACTGACTCGTACAGAGCCCTGACCTCAACCTCATCGAACACCTTTGGGATGAACTGCAATGTCCAACATCAGTGCCTGACCTCACAAAAGTTTTTTTGAATGAATGGGGAAAAATTCCCAAAGACACAGTCCAAAATATTGTGGAAAGCCTTCCCATAAGAAAGGCAGGTGTTATAGTTGCAAAGGGCAGAACCAACTCCATATTGATGCTTATGCATTTAGAATGAGGTGTCATAACAGATCCTATGGGTGCAATGGCCAGGTGCCCCAATACTTTTGTTTATATAGTGCAGGGGTAAGCAATCTTATCCACAAAGGGCCAGAGTGTATGCAGGTTTTTGGGATAACCTTTAGGTCAGCTGTTGAAATGGTGTGAGGACTCTACCAATCAGACAATCAGTCCTATAATTAGTAATCTAATTAGGCAGCTGCAGCAAAAATCCACATAAACAGCAACCCTTACTTGGATAAGATTGGCCACCCTTGATGTAATGTATATATCATCCTAAGGACTATGGATGAAACATGAAAGGAATATGAAACCATGAAAGAGCCCTAAATGCAATAATCTAATTCAGACCTCCATTCTTAGGTTATCATTGTGGATTACCCAAAATTTTCCATTCATAGGTTATCATTGTGGATTGTGGAATGTTCCGTCCCTAGGTCTTCTTTGGGCATTACTCATAAACCTCATTACAATGCAATCCTATTGTGTAAGATAACCAATAAAGCAGTTTTACGTCCATGTATTCCTTTACATGGCCATTCATTATGCAGAGAGAAAGGTGTCCGGTGTGCTTTTCTATGTACTCTTGTCATCAATCTCTATCTAAGCTTATTTAATTTGTTATCTAGGCTGTCACATCCCTTGGGTTTCATTCTCTTTCATTTGATTTTTAAGCAGTTACTGAATGCTCTGGGCCACTGGATAAATTGGGGCAGCACTGTTTCTGGACAAGCAGCAGTGTTGTTTGGAGACCGACCACACATTAGTGTTGTGTTTTTTCAGTATGTTTAACACAGATGGTACAGCAAAACCTTCCACAGTCTCTTAACTGACCTCTCTGGTGTGTAGAAAAGAGAAGACCCACATAATTATGATAGCAGCTGTGAGAGTTGTTTTATCATAAAGGATCCGAGTTCTGAGCCCTGCAGGCTGCCATCAATGAGGGTTTCACTTGGAGTTTTCCCAGAACTCACCTTAGGAGCAGCCTGGCCTGTTGAGCTCTGGTGAATTTTATGATACGATGAGTGCAGTGGTTAGTACTCCTTTAGGGCTGGGGTTTATGTCTCCATCCTGGCTCTTTGTGAACCCTGCATATTCACCCTTTGTGGTGTCATGAGGTTTCCTCTGGGTTCTCTGGTTCCCCCCCACAAATCATGTTAAGGATAGCTGGCGATTACAACATGCTTGTGTGTATGAATGGTGTGTGTGAGTGTAAGCTATGATGGGTTGGTGCCCTGTCTGGAGTTATTCCCTGCCTTACGCTCATAGCTTCCGGGATAGGCTCCGGACCCCCACGATCTGGCATAGGACCACCGGGTACAGAACATGGATGGATGGAAGAGTATCAATTACAACATACACATACATTATGCTCCCAAAAGAATAACTCCATATTCTCTAGCTTTCATGGCATCTATTCTCATATTAACCTACTCTGTCCTCCTGCTTCTATCCCTTTTCTGTCTCCCACATCCCACTCTTTGGTCCAGTGCTTTCCTATGTCCTCATTTCCCCCCGTCTGTCCTCAGTTCTCTTAGCCAAGCATAGGCTACTAAGGGGACTGAGCCAACTGCCCCAATCCACTGTGTTCATGTCTGGACTGATTTTTCTGTATGGCGTGAAGCACCATGGCCTCCTCATGAATCACCAGATACTGGAGAAGACCCTGCACAAACTCAGGAATTAGCATTGGGCACCATCACGAGTCCGTAAACACTAGCCAGCGCAGTGAGCCAAAGGTTGCAATATAATGAATGTAATAAAGCAATACATCTCTTCAGTTTCGCTTAGGGTGTGAACCTCATCCGTGTTTTGGAATCCTGGTCTACATGATTTGGGAGTCACTGTGAACCCTGACCCTAAGGTCTCAAGGTGTCTATTAGTATGGAAAGATAAAAGCAAAGGACAGTGCACTTGGTCCAGAGGTTCTGGGAGGAACATCAGACAAGAGGATTATGCCAGATTTTGTTATGTGCCACTTGAGATGTGACTCAGAGGTTATGGCTCACTTGATACAACCTTTTTTTTGTGTTTTGCTTTCCTGTGCTAGTTTAGCATTTGACTCCCTGAGTCAACGTCTGAGGCAAAATATGTGTGGTACCAGGATTGGTGTCCTACCCATCTGGGGCAGACGGGAAACTCCTGACCTTCACATTGAAAGGGTGCCTGGGGCCTGTAAGCTTACTCACCAGTGAGGAGGGAAAACATCTCCTTGAGAAGAGGAGCCACAAGACTCTGCTCTACTTTCAGGGACAGACTCACTCACCTCTGATTTAAAGTTCAAAAGGAAAGCTGTCGATTGGCTGCCTTCAGTGCAGCACTGATTCTGCCTGTCGGGATTAACAGTTTGCACGAGGTAGACTTTGACCCTGTTTGGCTCACAGCTGCCATCATGCAGAGGGGCAGACAGTGGGTAAGGAACATTGCAAGTGTGCCATGCTTAGAGACTGTCTAGTCTCTAAGCAAGGCACATCGTCTGAATTACTTGAGCAAGAAAGCATATCTAGCTGTACCAACTACCAATAAAACATGTTTCCTTATATGAAAGATACCTGTTTTGTGACATGAATAAACTCTGCAAGCTAAAATGGTGAAAAAACTAAATTCTGACAGGTGAAGAGACAACAGTCGATCCAGAACCGTCAATGGTATGCATATGAGAGGCCAAGTATCCTTTGGCAAAATTCAAATATAAATTTGTGGTAAAGCAGGGTCAGTCTGGAAATTATGGGATTTGAACCAGCAACCCTCTAATCAGAACCCACATAGCCACACAGTGCCCCATCATGTCTCCATTTAGTGGGAGTAATGGAAAGAGAGGGCTGCTGATCGCTCTTCTTATGGTACTTCCTTTAACAACTTGTCATCATGTTCCCAGACCTTAGGCTACCATGCTGGAGGTTTTGAGGGCCCTTGAGGATGCTAGAACTTCAAGACAGATTTCCTAATATAGAGTGTAGGGGAAGAGAAACTGGGACATGATTTGTACACTCGTTCTGAGTGTACTTGTCCCACTAACATATAATTTGACCTTTATTCTACAAAGCCATACTAAGATTTTCTGCTTCCATAAGCAGTAAAATGAAAAGGTGAGAATTCTCAGCTGAGTTTATAGTCCAACAAACATCTGGGGGAAAATTATGAATTAGTTTGTGTAATCCAGACATGTGGGATGGTCATGTTCACTATTTCCTGTTCCTAGAACACGTGTAGGTGTCTGAGTATGACAAGTGAGAGGCCTTCGAAAAATATATGTGTATAGTCGTTTCTGTCAGCATTGCAGTTAAAAATATTGTTTTGATAAAACGTAATGCATCTGAGGAATCCGATCCTGGTTTTTCAGCACCACTGAGTGTTCTGCAGGTGACACACACCTGCTCACCCAGGGAATCTGTGTATACATTTTCCCTCAGCAACTTGGCTTCATTCCATTTATCTTGCACATCTGCTTATCTGAGACAGGATTGGTTGGGGGAACACTGCCACCCCAGGCAAGACGACTTTTGAATAATGTTATAATGCAATTGTACCTGCCATCACCAGCTGTAATATTCCAACCATCATTCAGCCGAGGGCACATGACAGGGGACACCCTGGACGGTATGCCAGTCCATTACAGGGCACATGGCAGGGGACATCCGGGAGGGGGTGCCAATCCATCAAGAGAGAGAGGGCAGGGGACACCCTGGGCATGATGTCTGATCGTCACAATGCAAAGGACTCCAGTGATGCCAGTCCATCACAGGACTGTGTACGGGTGACACCCTGGACAGGATGCCAGTCCATTACAGGGCACATGGTAGGGGACATCCGGGAGGGGGTGCCAATCCATCAAGAGAGAGAGGGCAGGGGACACCCTGGGCATGATGTCTGATCGTCACAATGCAAAGGACTCCAGTGATGCCAGTCCATCACAGGACTGTGTACGGGTGACACCCTGGACAGGATGCCAGTCCATCTTGCATGACATGAACAGGCATACACTACAGATTCACAGACAACATTTCACCACTCCATATGTGTTCAGGCTGCAGGAGGAAACACACACAACACAGAAAGGACATGCAAACTCACACAACACAACAGAGCAGAAGTGGGATTTGAACCTCCAGCCCCAGAGGCTACCCTCCAGATGACCCAATAGTGGAAGCTAGCAAGTTCAGATGGGCACTGATATCAATAATAGTACAACATTAACACAGGAAAATATAAGGAGTATTGTGAAACATTAGGCTGAGACCCCCACTTCAGGGGCAATGTGTGGTGACTGGTTTAGGATGGTGTGCCGATGATTGGAAGGTTGTCGGGTCAAATCCTGTTACCAGCAGAGTGATTTTGTTATTGGGTCCTTCAGCAAGGTCATTAATGTGCATTGTTCCAAGAATGCTCTGACACTGACATTCTTGATATTCTTACAATGATATTGACACATGATATTCTTATTCTGTCCTAACTGCACATAATTCATTTGTACTCTATATTTATCTTTATTTTTAGTAAAACATTGTTTTCAGAATATTTTATTTCTTGTATATTTTGTGTTTGTGTACTGTATGCACTACATTTACTTTGTTTGCACTATGTGCACTGTCTTTGCACTTTGATAGTTAAGCACTGTGTGTGTGTGTGTGTCTGCATTATGTTCTTGCTGCTGAATGCACCAGAATCTCCCCCAGGATCAGTCAAGTTAATCTTAATGTTGGCTATTTTGCTGGTTCCCACTGAATCAAACCCTACTGTGACTGACTGGAGTTTTCCCAGGTAAAAAGGCATGTCTAGCCTTTACAAGGATAATAAAAAAACAATTTTTAAAATCACATCAGCAGGAATTTTGCTGTTTAAAGTTATCATCATTGACATGAGAAGTCATTTAAGTGTCTAGGTTACAGTTTCATAAATACAAAATTGTTATCAAAATTACCTTTGATGACAATCCAGTAAATAACAATTTATGGAAAACAAAGTCTGACCAGCTTTCTCTGCATTCATTTTAAATTATACCTTCAGTGTGAATTTCACAGCCTGTGGAATCTTCACACCTTATGGCAGTCAGCGAGTTCTCTAATCAAACGGCTGAAAACCTGAGTCTCAAACACTAACTCGCAGCTCGTGTTTTGTGCAGCATCAGCTCCTTTCAGCAGATGTTTAGCCCTCTTTAGTAAACACAGTGGGTGTTGGGCAGAGGATGATGAGCTCTTTCATGCGATAGAGGGGTGGGTGTGTGTATATGCTAGATTCCCTGATTCAAAGCCCAAACCAAATGGAAGATGTTTCCTGTGGCATCATACACAGTGTTAATCGAGTATGAAAATTTTCCAGATTTAAGTGATCCACAATCCCACAATGAGGAGTGGATCATTGGCCTTTATAGGGATCAGTAGACACTTTTATGCAGTCACAGAGCAATGTACATTATGAATAAGCAGGGTCAGACAGTCCCAGGAGCACTAGAGGCTTCAATCACTCTGCTGCGCCTGAGATCTAAATTGTTGACCTGCTGATTAAAGGTGCAGTGTCCCAACCCCCGCAGCCCTACATCATCCCCGCACTTATCATGAAGAGCGTGAACAGAAGCTTGATTCCATCTTGCGAACCAATGCTGGGTTCAGATGTCGACTGAGGGGATTCAGTAACACCTAAATGTAACATTATCACATGGGAATGGTTTCATTTCATTATGAAAAGAAAACCTGCCATTATAAAAATTAGTGATCACCAGTTAATAATAATAATAAGATACTTTATTGATCCCCATGGAGAAATTCTCTTTACGCCTCTCTGTAGGTGAGAACAAGCTGGCCACGAAGGGCAGCCACCCATAGCAGCACCCAGGGAGCTGGGAGTTAAGGGTCTTGGTTAAGGACCCACAGACATGCTGAGGCTGGGCTGAAACTGATGACCTTCTGCTCACAGGCACAGAGGCTTAGCTCACTGAGTGACTCGCTGCCATTATTATTTACAACCTATAAACAAAGGCCAAGGAATGAATCAACGAATTTTCCTGCAAATTCTGTGACCGTTTTCTCCTGTCCAGTGGTGAGTTTCACTCTCTATAGGTCACTCCAAGTTGAGAGTTTACAATTTTTCAACATACATTCAAATGTTACGTAGATTTAACCATGCCGGAAAGCTTAAATGTGTCACCAACACGGTAAACAAAGATTATGCATAATTTCCAAAACGTTTTTGCACGGTTCTGTGCTGAGATTATGAATTATTTGCTTTTGTGTTCTTTTAAGATTATATCTTTTAATATATTACTAATCATGTCAGTCTGGTTTAATATATGCTAGACTATAATATTTTTTAATAAGCCTTTTTACTTTTAACACTAGAAAGACATCAGTCTATGCTATAATTTTTGATTGTTAAATACTGGATATTTGTTTCCAGTCCTATCTCAGGAGCGTTAAGCATTAGAAGAAGACGGGGGTTCCCGTCGTATGGCCTGTACCTTGGATTATTGTTGCCTTCCAAAAACACTTCCGGTTGCAGCTATATCTTGCCCTTATGGAAGACAGTTGTTTTCCAGTCATAATCAGTCAATGATTTTCAAAAAGATCAGCAAACGGAATATCATCCTTTCACTTTATATGTTCCGATACTTTTTTTTGAGATTTTATCATGGATGTAAACTTCTGTCTTGGTTAAGCTAGAAGGATCTACAAAGATTCATACCAACACTTCCCAATAACATCAACACTCCTGTGCAAGTTCTCAGAATTGGCCATCTGCCATTACTGATGGACCATTTGATAAGCTGGTTTCTCGCTGGAAGTATTTCTTATCCGCCATCAAATATTTGTTCAGACTTTCCCCCGCTGAAATAAATTCTTCTGGACCAATTTGCAACATTCAATATTTTCAATATATTATCAACTTCTACTCATGGAGTCTGATTACCGCAAAAATGAATACACAAGTTGATAATATGCCTCTTTTCACACAGACAGACGAACCACACCGCAAGGCAATGGCGAGCTCATCAGCTGTGGGGGTGAAGAGGGGCCCTGCGATTCTTTCGCATCTCCTCATCGATCTGCATGACACACACAACTCAACAGCAGTCTGAATACTCAGGAGGAGGAAACCCAAAACACAAAGACACCGGCTGCCCTTTTGGGTCAGGAATTTCATGCGGAAATGAAGGGTTACATGGGGACACAGGCAGAATCTACGAGTAGCAGGACTGTGACTCATTATGGAATCATCATGGCCACCTAGGTACAAGCATGAGATTAATCACACCAGTTTTGGTAAAACCCCAAATACCTAAGAAATTCACTGTAATAAGTACGCCCTCAACCAAGAAAGGACATCTCCCAGAGTTACAGGCTACAAGGGACCCCGAGGCAGGCAGGTGGGTGTGGCCAGAGGATGCACTTTGCCCAGCACACCTACTGTGCACATGCACCCTGCAAATGAACTAAATCACACACACAAAATAGTGCAATTCAGACTTGCAGAGCATGCCAAACCTGACCCCCCCCACACACAGGCTAAGCGAGAAGTGAGAATGTCAACAGAAAGGCTTTTCAGGAACAGCTTAACATGTGTATGGTCCAGGAATACCTTACCTTATGTTTCATGATCTCCATAAGGGAAAACTCTATTTTATACAAATGGTTACGGTTACAGCTGGGTAGGGGTTAAGGTTGTTATAGTTAGCATTAGCATTTTTCCCATAGAAATGAATGAGCAGTCCCCAAAATGTTATGATTACACGACACTCTGTCTGTGTGTGTGTGTGTGTGTCTCACCATTTCAAACCACACAGAGCGCCCAGGGAGGGCACATCTAGTTTAGTTTGCCTTCGGCACAGTGTCGGATATTCAGCAACCAACCACAATGGCAAAAATCAGAAAAGTACAAGAAATGTGCAACATGTTCTTGCAATGAAAGATTATTAAAAACAACACAATAAATTAAATTAAAATAAAGCTAATAAAATTACGATCTGTGCCAGTTCTTTAACACTAAAACATGTTTTTCTTTCCTCAATTTCAATATCTTCTTATCCTCTGGTGATAGGCGACACAGCTGGACGGTGCGAGTATTGAGACAGCACTGCTCTCTAGCGTCAAAGCGCTGAATTGCAAGTCCAGTGGAATTTCATTTTTTAAATGTTTTTTTAACCTTCAAGGTATTTGTCCAAGTCATACCTGGAAAAAGTTTAGATGAAGTCATTCATAAAAGACTGAGATTCTGTGAAGATTCACCAGTGCAGTATATCAGTCAGGCTTAAAAACGTTTTCTTCATCCATTTCCATTATTTGCTTGTCCTGTTTATTGCCCTTTTCCCATTAATGCAAAGTTCAAAAGTTTTAAATAAGTATGTCTGTGTGTGTATATGAGAATGCGTGCATGTGCTTATGTGTGCATTTCGAGCTGGTCCTTTGTACTTTACACTCTGTCTGTTCCCCCTGCTTCTCCACAGGGGGGCGCCACTCATTTCCAGCTGGGAGCCAATGGGCAGCACCCCCCCCCCCCCCAGATCTCCTGTAAGGTGCACATACCACAGGTCTCCGGTCAGGGAAAGGTCTCAAAGGTTGGGGGGGGTCTGTGAATATCCTTAGTGTGGTGCACCGCCTGTTTTTTTTTTTTTTTTTAAACCCAGTGGTGCAGGGTATTGCCAAGGGAACGTCCCCCTGTCCTACACCTTGTAGACGCTGGCAGGGCTGCTGAGAGCGAGCTGGCCATTTGGGGCTGCCTGGCCAGCCTCGTCTTCCAGGAGACCCGACACATCAGCATTTGGCAGGCTGTCATGGTAACTACTGAAGCTGATGTTGTCCTCCTTGAGCTCAATAGTCCAGAATGGTGCATTCAGCTTGCGGTTCTGGTACTCGCGGTACGCATAAACCGCAGCGGCAGCGCCCATCAGCAGGGCTACAGTCGCCACAATGACAGCCAGGATGATGACATTGAACTGGGCCCAGGTGACCACGGCAACAGTTGCCGTGGAGTTGTCCACAGTGCCGCTCAGTGGAGTGGGCATCAATGGGCTGCTGGAGTCGCTGGAGTTTGACTTGGTGGCGCTACTCTTGCGATCACTGGGGGAAGCGGTCGGTGTGACGGGTGCCGTCGTTGTCACAGTCATGGTGGTTCTAGGTGGGGGCGTGGGTGGGGACCTCACTGCAGAACAGCATAGAGAACACTTATCAGCGTGGGCAGGCGGATGTTTGAGAAACAACTCTCAGCAGAGCAAAAAACCGACACCAATTAACTCCACCTCTATAACACCGTAACATAAGAACATAAGAACAATACAAACGAGAAGAGGCCGTTCGCCCCATCAAGCTCGCTTGGGAAGAACTTAATAGCTCAGAGTTGTTAAAATCTTATCTAGCTCTGATTTAAAGGAATCC
>JABFEB020000113.1:2963534-2978110 GCA_019775895.2 Stomatorhinus ivindoensis
TTTCTCTTTGATAATAGCCTCCATAACTTTACCAGTTATACAAGTTAGACTGATTGGCCTATAGTTTGACAAATTACGACATAGACCTTTTCTCTCACACCAAGGGAACATTCACATTAAAATAATGCTATTTATATTTACTTTCCTCCTCATTAACTAAACCATGCTAATCTGCAGGCCTGACCCAAGGTACAAGCTAGGGTGGAGCCAGCTAGTTAAAAAGTATCTTTTACTTTATTTGCATATTCCATTATTTTTATAGTTATCCAAGTTGCTAGATTACATACACAGTATGAATAGATGCATTGCTCTCCATGAACAGAAATCTTATTTTATCCGAGTCCATAAAGGTTATGAACAGAATCTGAGATAAAGGGCAGCCCTGGCAGAGTTCGACTTACTGCCGGCAATGCGAACCAAGCTCTGACACCGGTTTTACAGGGACCAAACAGCCCTTATAAGGCAGTCTGGCACCCCATACTCCCAGAGTTAGGTGAGTCCACCCCCAAGTCCCCAGACTGCTTCCTCATTGGAAGGCGTGTCGGTGGGATTAAGGACTCACAATGTCCCATTCTGAGGTTAGCGGCACACCATAAAAAGTGTTGATGCCGCACCACTTTCCCACCCTGAGACACCAGATGGAGGACCAGAATCTCCTCGAAGTCCAGAAGTCATTCTCCATGGTCCCGCCAAACTCCTACCATACCCTAGTTTTTACCTCAATGACCACTGAAGCCACGTTCCGCTTGGCCCGCCAATACTCATCAGCTGCTTCCGGAGTCCCACAGGCCATAAAGGCCCGATAGGACTCCTTCTTCAGCTTGACGGCATCCCTCACCACCGGTGTTCACCAGCAGGTTCGGGGATTGCCACCGCAACAAGCACTGACCACCTTACAGCCACAGCTCCAGTCAGCTGCCTCCACAATGGAGGCGCGGAACATGGCCCATTCGGACGCAATGTCCCCCGCCTCCCCCAGGACATGGGTGAAGTTCTACCAGAGGTAGGAGTTGAAACTCCCTCTGACAGGGGATTCCACCAGACGTTCCCAGCAGACCCGCAGAATACGCTTGGGTCTGCCGGGTTTGACCAGCTTCCTCCCCCACCAGCGGAGTCAACCCACCACCAGGTGGCGATCGGTGGACAGCTGCGCCCCTCTCCTCACACGAGTGTCCAATACATGCGGTTGCAAGTCCGATGACACAACAACAAAGTCGATCATCGAACTGCGGCCTAGGGTGTCCTAGTGCCAAATGCACATAAATGCACAGACAAATGCCCCTTATGCCTGAACATGCTGTTCATTATGGACAATCCGTAACGAGCACAGAAATCCAACAACAAAACACCACGAGTTCAGAGTTCAGATTGGGGGGGGCGTTCCTCCCAATCACACCCCTGCAGGTCTCATTGTCATTGCTCATATGAGCATTGAAGTCCCCCAACAGAACAAGAGAGTACCCGGGAGGAGCGCTCTCCAACACCCTTTCCAAGGACTCCAAAAAGGGTGGGTATTCTACACTGCCATTTGGCACATAAGCGCGAACAACAGTCAGGACCCATCCCCCCACTCGAAGGCGATGGGAGGCTACCCTCTCATCCACCGCGGTAAATCCCAGTGTACAGGCACCCAGCCAGGGGGCAATATGTATGCCCACTCCAGCTCGGCGCCTCTCCCCGTGAGCAACTCTAAAGTGGAAGAGGGTCCAACCCCCTTCGAGGAGACTGGTTCCATAACCCAAGCCATGCGTCGAGGTGAGCCTGTCTACAACTGGTCGGAACCTCACAGCCTCGTGCACCAGCTCAGGCTCCTTCCCCCCAGAGAGGTGACATTTCATGTCCCTAGAGCTAGCTTCTGCAGCTGAGGATCGGACCTCCAAGGTCCCCGCCTTCAGCCACTGCCCAACTCACACTGCAGCCGACCCCTATGGTCCCTCCTACAGGTCATGAGCCTATTGGAGGGGGGATCCGCGTGCCCATGGGTGCAGGTCTGGCCACAAGGCGCTCGCCATCGAGACCTACCCCCAGGCCTGGCTCCAGGGGGGGCCCCGGTGACCCGCGTCCGGGCAAGGGAAATCATGGATCAATGTTTTTAATGGATCATTAGGGGGTCTTGTGAGCCGCACTTCATCTGGTTCCTCACCCAGGATCTGTTTGCCTTGGGTGACCCTACTAGGGGCATAAAGCCCCTGGCAACTTAGCTCCTGGGATCACTGGAGCATGCAAACCCCTCCAACACAATAAGGTGTCGTCTCTAGGAGAGGCCACCCCTTCACAATAAAAAAAATGTATGTGGCACTTGGGCCAAACAGTTTGCCCAGCCGAGGCATAAGCATCCTATGCAGCCACGTAGGGCCGAGCGGCCACCAGGGGGCACTCCATCTGAGTCGGGCAAGATCACACATTTCTTCAAATATCAGAAACTTAACTCATGGCAAATAAATTGCTTTGCCATTACACTCATCTTTATTTTAATGTATATTGTAAATATGTCAGATTTTTAAGTTCATAATTTGACATCATAGAATAGACATTGCAAAATGCAGTTTGGAACACTTGCAAAAACATAAAAGTACATAGTAAGCAATGCTGGTAGTTTGTTTTGATTCCAGATATCACCAAAGTCTTGGCTACATGAAGATGAATGGTGTAGTTGCAACATTCATTTGGATAAATAAATAAGAAAAAACCCATGTCACTATTTCTGGCTCCTTTCATTGAATATGTAGCAACTTTCATGTGTATGAATGAGCCATTGACACCTGGTCACGTCCCCCCCCCCCCCTTTTATCGAGCTGTATCTGTATCACATTTCACCATTGCATTATTTATTACCATGCAAATGTAATTTGAATATGTGCTAATGTGGATCTTGGTAATGTGACTAGTGATCTTCAGGTGACAGAGGTACTGCACGCCCCCGATGCAGGTAAGAAAGTAAGATGACATGGTTTAATTTTTTCCCGATTTAACCTAACTTTAAAAACTGTAATACTTCTGACAATGGACGTTTTGAAAAGAAGACAGAATACGGATTTAGGCAGCGTTTTTTTCATGATTCTACATTTCAGCGAGATACAAACTGAAATAGACGCGAAAAGTAAGCCGATGATGCACTCAACCCCAGAGGCTTAAATCAGACTTTGCTTAGGGCTCTGAAAAGGGTTGGGCCAGGCCTATGTTTTGCATAATGCCTATTTGTAATTTTTCATTTGCACTACTTTGTCGGCGCAGGTGTGTAACACAAAGTGGTTTGGTCTGATTTAATCTGGGAAGAAGAAACATCCAGGAACAGTGGGCAGACTCGAGAAACAGAGCAGCTGCTGATCCCATAGGAAGGCCTGCTGCTGTACCTCTCACAAAGATGGGCCTCACCTGCAGGCATGCAGCCTCTCCCGAGGGCGTTGCCTGCGTACCCCGGGGCACACAGCTCGCAGTGCACCCCTGCAGTGTTGTTGGCACAGCTCAGGCAGCGGCCTGTGTTGGGGTGGCAGAGGCGGGGCGCTGTGGCAGGGTCCGCGTTACCGCTGCAGTCACATGGGAGGCAGGAATCGCTGGCACCATAGAAGCCGTCTGCGCAGCGTCCACAGGTGGTGCCGGCGTAACCTGCATGGCACTGGTCACATGCTGGGAGCCCATCAGCACCTGGAAGGGTACAGGATTTCGTCATATGGCATGATGGGGGGGTGTTGTCTACCTTTGTAATGTCAAAAGGGGGTGCTGATCCATGAAAGGTCCAGTGTAAATTCAAGAAGTACATTATTAACTCCTCAAAGATTCACTTCCAGGGGCCAGTATTAAGACCATCCTGACCCACAAGGAGCAGTCCCCCCCATCCCAGTTTGACAGGCACAGTTGCAGCATGTGGAAAAAGGAGGGAAAGCTGATGGAGGTTTGAAATCACAGTGATGTCAGGGCCAAAGCATTGCCACCAGAGGGCGCCCTCCATCCTGGGCTACCTGTGATTCATGTTAATCAGCTGCCATGGTTATGCCGCATGATGCTACACTGCAGCTGAGTCTTCATCCACCCTGACCAGTCTGCCACAGCATGATTCCAGGGTCTTCATCCACCCTGACCAGTCTGCCACAGCATGATTCCAGGGTCACTGAACCCATTCTCTAAAGAATATGTTTTTCCCACTATACTGGTCCTTCTTAACCATGATAAAACAATCATGGGCAAAGAAATTGACCACATTAAATAAAATGTGATTTATACTAGTGACTAGCATGAATTCAGTTAAGAAAAGGTTGCAAAATCTACTTTCAACCACACCTGACCTCAGGCAGAGAGGCACCTGCCCCTCCACTTTTCTATTATATTTTTAATCTTTTCTTAACCTTTTCATATTACTTTACTATAGGGAAACTTATTTCACTGTCGTATTTACATTTATCTGAGGCGTATATTCAATATCATGGAATTACAATATATGTGCTCCATGGGATTTGAACCCACAACCTTTACATTGGCAATGCAAAGCTCTACCTGTTGAACAGCAGCAGCAGGTCACCCTCTGCCAGGCATCCTAAGCACTTCTCCTACCTTTAACACGGGGCGCAACAGTTTCATGTCCTGCAGCTGTTCAGGATGGGATACCGTTGGCCTGGCCGCATCATCCTGCTGCTGAGGCAGTGCAGCTCAGGCTACACCACCAGCTTCTCCCTTACATCCCCACCCTGAATCTTGTTACGTGCCCTGCTGTCTCTCACCAGCCCCATATCAACACAAGACAGAAAATCTCAGAATGCTAGGGGAAGCAAAACAACACTCGCCCACCACAGCAAAGGCACTCCAGGAATGCCCGGCGCCACCTAGTGGCAGAAGATCCCACTTCGGCGTGCTGTGATGTGACAAGGACCAGTTATTTCCTCCTCCGGTTTGTGGCATGATGGATGGAGCACAGACCGCGGCCAGTGGAACACAAAGGACAAAAGCATTCCTGGACATTCCTGGGGCAAAAATTCCGGAATTTCAAAAGGGGAATGGCAGCAGGATAACAGAGAGCTCATTCAGAGGCCACGGGGCCAACGACTGTATGCTCCACCTGAACACAAGAGCCGACAGACTGAGCCCATGGACATATATCTGTACATACCCAAGAGGTTGCTGGTACAGCTATAGGTGTTATATGTTTTTTGTGTGCACTTTACATATCTCATTGATGTACGCACAAGAATTTCCCCCTGGAATCAATTAAGTCAATCTTGTCTGGTCTTAAATGGGCTTTAAAGCAAGACTGACTTGGATGACAAAATGTTCCCAGCAGGATTGAACACCCCCCCCCCCCCCAACCCCTACCTGCTGGAATAGCCTGTATGAGGCCATATGCTCAACATGACTGAGGTCATCCCTAATTTACAGGATGTAACCAAAATGCCTTCTGGGAGACACAAGTCCAGGTGCACAACAGGACTTACAACAGTGTCTGAGACACAATGTGATGTCAGTATCTACACAAGGCCATTAGAGCAGCCTAGTTCTACCTGAAGGACTTTTCCCCCCTTGCAGCAGACAAGGTTAACTGTCCACCAGGTGACATAGCGGTTCAGGCTGCAAAGTCATGTTTGAAAGCTAGGTAGTAAACCTGAAGACCCAGCAGCCTATCCAGAATAAAGATGAAGGTGAGTGCTGGCCATCTAAAAAAATGCAAAAAACATCGAACAATTAATGCAGAGGAATTTAAATGAACCCTCCCTCTCGGAACCGTCTCCCTGCCACGCGTCTTCACAAAAAGCCAGCCTATCAATGCAGGGATAGAAACTAACAGCCTGAAGCCCGAGAGCAGGTCGGTCTCGCCCAAAAAGAAAACATGCCATTGATCAGGCCAGTGATCAGGGTGAGACTATACACAGGCTGACTCATTCATTAAGAGCTATCACCATGGCACGTACAGGTAAAGGACCCTAACCATACTTCTGCCCATTCTGAGGACAGCAGGAGGGAGGAGATGTAGGCCCACCAATGTGCCTGGCTGAATTTGATGACTGAGCGTTAATGACAGAGACACCATAAACCTCCCAGGAGACCATTAAAACAAACATCAGCAGATGTAATTAAGGAATCGGTCACTGTGCCCTCAGGAGATCAAGCTGCCTTGCTGAGACAGACCTGTACAAAAGGTATATTTATTGTTATACAATTAGCAATTATCAAATAAACGTAACTTGTGCCAGTGCCCCGCACCTTCTTGGGACAGTCGCCACCACCCCACCCCACGCCACGCCAGACCGGGCCTCCGCTGGATCTCATCTGTCAGGTGGGCCCACTCCTAAAATCCTGAGGGACTGTTAATGAGAGAATGCGCAAATGAGGAATTAATTCATAATTTAACACAACTGCGGCCCCCACTGCTCTCATTAAAAGTGTTTTAGTTTTTTTCTGATTTTTTTGTGGGGGTGGAGGGTGACTCGGCTTCAGGTCATTTCCTGAGGCTAAGAACACCTGTTTAATCATTAATTATGGTTGTCTTTCTTGCAGCCTAACCCCAACCTCAGACCACACGCACATAATCCTTTTATGACTTACAATTCATTTAGTTTGCAGTGCTGCTAACTAAACCTAAGTACATTTGAGAAAGCAGACAGTCAGACAGTCCCTGGAGGTTAAGGGCTTCAGCTAAAGGGCCCAATAGTGAAATCACTCTGCTGACACTGGAATCTGAACTAATAACTTTAAGGCACAGCTTTCTAACCTTCTGAGCAACACACAGTGTAGGGATACTGTAGCATGAGGGACCTTTAACCCCTGCTTAGGTTCGGGCCAGAGTCTAGTTCCTATACATCACCATGGCAACAGGAACCATATGACATCTCAGACAGCGCAGCAGCTCATTGCCTGGGAAACGTCGCCTCCAAGGCTGTGCCGGTGCACATCGAGCTGATTGAAGGGGCGACCAAACGTGCAAGTGATCCTCCAATGAGTGATTTCCTGGGCCAAACTGAGCAAATGAACCAAAGACATGAGACCCTGCTGCCCTAACACAATTGGCACCTCCGACTGACTAGACACAGAGAGACACACGCTGTGCACTGCAACCTGGAATGGGACATTGCTAGAGTGGTTTCCCAGAATCCTCTCTGGGAACATCAGTGCATTTCATCATGACAAGTCTGTCACGTGTGTGATATTCAGCAGTGGCGTCCTCCTTTGTCCTTCCTCCACGGTTGCCAGAGAAACATCTCCTCCCCCCACCAGAGCCATTATTCTCACACCACCAGCTAATCCCCCCGGTATTCATGTATCTATGACACTCGGGAATTAAATCAATCATGCTGATCACCGGCGCTGCTCAAATCAGCCTGTAGGTGTCGCTACTGCTTGTCAGGTGAGCAGATCTCCACTGGATCCCTACAATGGCGTTTGTTTGGTATGCTGCGTCAGACAAACCGCTGCAGTGTTACTCAGGAAAAGCTTCACGGGACAACTGGCATCATTGCAGCCCGGCTTCTGGAACACTCATTCTCTCTTGGCTGGAATTGAAATTTCACATCTTCCAGTTCAGCACTTAGGGATGTGTGTGAAAACTGATTCACAGAAAGACACACGTACGCATGCACACACGCACCCAAACACAGATGGCCACACACACGCACACAGTGGAGGTGTCCCTTCTGTTAAACGCCGTCCAAAGCAATGCCCCAAAGCATTAACGACAGGAACACACACCAACGTGACAGGTTCCCGAGGAGATGATGCTGGAGCAAGGGCAGGGCTCACAGTCGTCTGACAGATTAACATCAGTGGTCCGGTAGAAACCGGGCCTGCATTCTTCACAGCTGGGCCCTTGCGTGTTGCCTTTGCAGTCCAAGCAGATGCCTGACAGAAAAAAGACAACCTGTCAAAGGTGGGCTTTTACTCTAGATTTGGTCATTTAGGAGTTAAATTATTTCACAGTACATGCAGGGCCAGGTTTATATATAGCTGGAGGAAATCTGAGCACCCTGTGTCGTCCTCCTCTGTGGCCTGCAAAGAGGTGTTTAGGCTTAATGTGGAGTCAGCAGCGGCTCTGACGTGAGCCGCACTACTCAAGACCCTCAGACTCACAGGACGTTACGTTCAGCACAAACAGAAATGAACAGTCATGCTCCAGCAAGCTGGGGGGCAACATGTTTGTTAGGAGGATAAACTCACACATGGATGACAATTATCGATTATTAGCTGGTGTGTTTATGCCTCACGGGAACAGGAGAGGCATCCACACTGAGGAAAACTAGATTGGAGAAGGATCAACGAGGCAGCCTTAACATGGCACAGGGACGGCTGGGTCAAAGGGAACCTACTCCATCACTTCTGGGCATGGGCTCCAAGAACAACCACTATCGATGGAGAGGGCTTGGGGGGGGGGGGTGTAAATCTTCTCCATGTTTGTGCAGGAATCTCCTGGGAATCCTAGTTTCCTTACACATACAAACATGGCCCTGTGGTGTGTGTGTTTGTGGAGGTCATAGGCGCAGTTCACTCACCAGACTGTGGGTGGCAGTAGCTGGAGTGGTTGTGGCACTGGCAGGGCTGGCAGCCGGTGTTGCTGAAGTGGTAGAAGCCCGGGTGGCACTCGTCGCACTGCGGCCCGTACACCCCTACCTTACATGTGCAGGCCCCAAGGCTGGGGGGGGAGGGTAAAAGCAGAGCCATAAGATGGGGTGGGGGGGGTCACTGTCACACAGCATGATGTGAGAAACATTTACCTAACGAGACTTCCTGCACATCAAGAGCTGCACCAATGGAAATATCTCTGTCATTAATACCTGGCATAACAGAAAGTACAACAGAATGACCCTGCACCCCTGCATCAGGGCTGTTAAATCCATCCCAGCATCATCTCCCATCTGGTCAGTCAAGGCTCCGTCTGTTCATTCACACATCTACTGTAGTTGGATGCGACTCACAAGCTAAATAGCCCATAGAGACCCACAATGGGCAGAATTTACTCGCACAGCCCAACAAACAGCCAGGTTTACTTGTAAAGACACAGGACTAGGCCACACCCACCATAAGGAAAATGGCTATGGGTGGAGAGATTTGGAAGGGCAGACGAGTACAATAACAGATGGTAATGAGTACTATGAATGAGTTCTATGAGTACTATGTGGTAAGGATTTAATGAATGATAACAATGAGCAAATGAATAAGTGAAGGGCGTTTAAGCAGAGAGCTGCCATTTGGTGGGGAGCACCTGAGTGTCTGTCACTACTGGTGTGTGTCAGATTTACACACGACACACTGCATATAACATTTGAAAATTGCAAAGGGTGGATCTTTCTTTCACGTCTACATATTTTGCACAACAGCTGGAAGACTAACAACAGTGCTGACAGTAGTATTAATGGGCAGTATGATCAGCGTTGTCTGTGCAGGTGCACAGGTCATCCACTGTTCTGCCAAAGTGACCATATGTGTCATCACCTCTGTGATCCCTCACTGATGGGGGGGGGCTAGCAATCCTGATGTGGTGACACCGTCCTCCTGCCATTTCCTGAATAGCATAACCTAGCAACGGTCACCACGGTCAACGTGTTGCCACTCCCCACCCTCGTGTGACACCCCACCAACAGTTCTGTCTGTTTCCATGGAAACATCCCAGTGCAGCAATATCCAACGGTGTGGCTGCACAGACCAACTTACATTAGTCTCTTGCAGAGACTTGTGTTACAGGAAGCTCCCACATTTGACACGGTTAATAAATGATCATGGGTTGCAGCGGGCAGATGGTCAGCAGGAGGAGGAGCAGGAGAGATAAGGAAGAAGGGGAATAGTATGGTGGGAGATGGGGGAAATCAGAAATAAAAGCCAGGGAGATTGGAGGCTGGATCAAAACATGAACATGCAGAGATGGACATACGCATGAGCCTTACAGTGAGTAATTAATAAATAATCTCACTGCATAAAGAGTGAAGGGGCGTGTACTGCATCCAGCTACTCTAGGACCTGTCAAATGTTCCGAGCTTTTGTTTTGAATGACCCATTAATTAATTACACCGCTTGGATGGGCGGGTTAATCGAACTCGTGCTGTGCAGGTGGATGTCAGCTTTCGGGCACCTTTCCGCCGTTTCTTGTCACATAATGATTTATTATTTTCATTTGGTTGTTCTTAGCGAGGGAATTACTTGGGCATTATCAGTGCAAGGGCATTGTTGGGGCCAGGGGGGTGACACAGCGGGCACAGCGACACAGCATTCAGAGACCATGCCGAATGGAACCAAAGCAGTGGGATAACTGGGTCCACAGGGAGCCCCAATTTCCATAACAAACCCTGTCACTGTGAGAACTACAGCACAGGGGCGGCGTTCAGGCTAAATCCTGTAGGCCCGCTGGTCCACCCCCACCACGGTATCCACCTGGAACCAGTGAATAGGGGTGGCCGGACCACACGACCAACAGTCATACATACAGGCAGGAACCAAACTCGGCCATGGAAAATTCTACTACATTTCAACCACGGTTCGTTGCCATTCCACCTCCAATTCCTCCTTGAGTGGAGAGTGAAGTAAGAGGCTTTTATGAGATATCACAGGTCTGCATTTAATGCTTAACATTTACGATGAAATGGGGGCCGTGTACTCTGTTCCACTGTCCCTCCATTC
The DNA here is from genome assembly GCA_019775895.2 of Stomatorhinus ivindoensis. NCBI lineage: Eukaryota > Metazoa > Chordata > Actinopteri > Osteoglossiformes > Mormyridae > Stomatorhinus > Stomatorhinus ivindoensis. The sequence continues at coordinate 2,974,122 of JABFEB020000113.1, forward strand.
CATCTCTCTTGTTCACTGTCCCTCCTTCATTGGTTTGCCTACTCCCCTATGGAGAAACCATGGTAACACCTCACCAAACCGGCTGGTCCATGGCTCAGTCCCGCTTCTCTCTGCGTGCCGACAGCCTCTGTCCCAGGAAGAGGGAAATTCCACAATAAATCTTTTCATTTGCTGTCCATTCCCTGTGTCCTGCTGTGTAGCCTGCCTGATTATATCCTAGCCACCCGACCCCACCCTCCGATAAAGAGGCTGGAAAGTCATAACCCCTTCAGCAAAGTGGGCCAGTTCCACATGGTGCCCCCTGCTGGCACAGCTGCCATTTGCATGCTTGTCAAGGTGTGACAGATGGGATTTTAGGCTCTTTCTCTTCCCACTAATGGCCTTAACACATACACCGAAAACAAACACACCTACTCACACACACACACAATATTACCAGTGCCGTTGCTTAGCAACAGGATGCAGAACAGTAAAGTAAAAATTACAGATGCATGATAAGCTTATATAAACAAGGCACATCTGTGCATGTGTGTGGTGTGCCTGTGCAGTAATCTTATAATGCAGAAAGTGGCCTTATTTCAAAACTGGGACACGTTCCTCTCAGGGAAACACTGCCCCCCCCCCCCCCAACACTTTTTAAGGGTATTACACTGGAACCCCCACCTCCTCCCTGAGAGATCTGGACTGGTGGTACCAGCTTGCTTAACAGTCAGTCACACCCCAGTAGAAGGATGGCCTTGATGTGATCAGCATCAAGTGCTGTGCCCAGACACCCCCCACCACAAGTTCAGGAAGCAGGCAGCTAGTGAGCATCCACAGCAGTACCGGGGCTAACCGGGCAGAAGGGGGTCTAACCAACCTCACTACAGTTAAGACCGCTTCACTATGCTCTGACAATCTGAAGCACCTTAATTGTAATGCATTTTGCAAACCAAAGGTGGTGCTATTTATCAGTTAAGAGCAGCACCTTTGAACATTTGACCAGACAAAAGGAGCGGGTTATGCTCCACGCCAGTTAGACCAGGGTGCCAGTACCGGGTGCCGCTCTGGACCGGTGAGGAGCATGGAGATGTAGTAGTGCAGGATGCTGCGGCCAGCCTCAGACCCAAAAACTGCCCTACTGTTCCAATGCCAGGGACAGGGTCTGGCTTCGCCGTGGCAACAGACTGCCAACCCACTGTGCAATTTCCTCTCCGTCTCACCATTCGAGCGCATGAACCATGACCACAAAGGCTGTAACCAGGCCTGTGAACCATCAGAACCACCCTGCCTGCTAATGCCACATATTCTCCATCTTGCCCTCCATCTGCCCCTGCCGCCACCCCCCCACCCCCTTAATCAGCACCTGCCGAACCAACAGAGAAGCTCATCTGAATAATAAGAGCCAGTAATCCTATTTTGTGTCAGCTCAGCATAGAATATTCATGCGGCAATGAAACCACGGCAACAGTGCATGCCGGTGCCAAGCCGCTTGCGCAGTACAGTATGTCCCCTGGGCTGCTATTGCTCCCGTCGCTAAGCTGCCTTTTCTCAGTCGCGCTCCTGTTAACGATCATTAATGAGACGGCTGCAGATCAAAGCGATCAAACACCAAAATGCTCTTAAAGAGATACGTATGCATCAACCATGCCAGACCACACAGTGTCTGACATTAAACCACATGTACTAAATCAGAAGACAGAATAACGGTAAGTGCAGCGATTTTATTGGTTTCTGGGAGTAAGCTGAGGTAAAGGTTCTGCTGCTGCTGGAACAGAATCAGCACCGGAGGATTTAGGAGTCAGGTTCCCATCCCAACTGGTGTACCTGCAGTAATGCATCTATAAGCAGAACAGTCCGCGTAAATAAATGAGGACACACTCAAGACCATTCATTTGTAAGTGTCCTCTGAGAGAACAGGAAGTAACTCCATCGTCCTTTAGGACGTAGAGGGACACCTTGCAGGGACAGGACTCTGCATAAGCTGAGCCAAAGGAGCAGAGACAAAGCCTGGGACGAGACATCTCACAGGGCAGAATATAACAGCCCACACAGGGCATTTTGAGCCCCCCCCCCATCTTGAGGTGAATGACGAGAGCTGTGGGAGGTGAGATATGCACCCACGTTTTATACTCGGGCTCTGCTGGGAGTGAGATTCGCGCGTGGGTGAGAAACGCAGCCTTTTCACGCCTGTCTGCCCGGCTCCATCCCACGCACGTTAGTAACAGCCTCGTTAACTGGCACACGGCATGTTTCGCAACGCTGGCCGTAACGTGGTGCTGCATCTCCAGCGCCCACACAGATTATTATGTACTGGCCAAGCATCAGGAAGCACTCTCCCAGGTAGTAGGAGCGCTGACCAAGGTATGCGATGTAACCTACTTCGGTGAATTCTGGCAACATTAAAAGTGAACATGCAGTGGTGGATAAACCGCTAACAAGCTAAAATGCTAATGAGCTAAACTGCTACTGAACCAAATCTACAGTCGCTACTTTCTGGACATTTGCTACAATATCATCTTCAAATTGTTCAGCAAATCCAATCAATCAGCTAACCCAAGGCCATATGCCAAGATAACAGTCCGGAGGTTTGTCTCTGAAACTGGATATCAATGGCTTACGGTCTGAATTGATCGATATTCCAATCAATTCCTGGCCTTACAGAAACAGTAAATTGAATAGGCGGTCGGCTAGCTCTCCATCACAGCTGAAGCCAAGGGCCCAAGGGCACTTCCTGGATGATCTCCCTCCTACACGCTCTCTTGCTTCATAGGAGTGGCCTTTTAGATGTTAACATAAATGGCTCTAATACTGAGATGCTACTGAAGAGCCTGATTATCTGTATCAGGTGTGCTGAGTTAGGGCTGTACCTAAGCTCAGCATGGTGGTGGATCTCCAAGAGCAGGAATGAGCAGCCTTTGGGCTCAGATGATTTGCTGTGCGTCAGCTGTTAATGAGCTTATGGTCTTCATGACCACGCCATGACAGAATTATGGTCTGCATGCTTGATCACGCTTGATCATGCTTGATGGTTTTATCACCAGCCCCCACTGAACAGAAAGCCTTTGTTGTTGCTGTTCTGACAAGGTGGGAACTAATTTGAGGTGGGGAGGGTGGGAAAAAAAAACCTGTGAGAGCAGGATAACTGGAAGATCATTTAGAGACCCGGAATTCACCTGACCTCGGGGGATGGAAGGTGGAGTTCTTCAAGGAACTGAAAGAGCACCGCCACCCTACCCCCACCTCTCCTCTCTGACACCGATACTCCCCTCATATCCACAAACCCACCGGCGCCCTCCTACGGAAATGGACCAAAAAGCTGCCTTCTTCCCGAGCAGCACTGTGATAGGTCACCTTTGCTCCCAAACAACCGGCCAACCGGCACTTACATCTCTGAAGTAAAGGACTCATTCTATCAAAATGTCTGGAAACAGTGATACAGGGTGTAAGTTGTGGAAAATGTCTGCCATTGCCAGTTCTTCAGAAGCACTGCACGTGTCCTGTTTGATTCAGAGAACTGATGCCATACATTATCACCTGAAGCAAGCCTCCCACATCAGAACTCCCCCTTGTGGCTGGGAGGAACATGGATGCTTTGCTCCATGAACATGTTGGCTAGTGGCAGCCATTATTTGATATGATGTCCTCCATGGGAATGTTAGACGGCTTCTAAGAAGCTCTTCTCACATCCTCCTCCTCTCCTTACTTCCTCAAGCAGACATCTGCCCCCTCCGAAAACTTCTTACTTTATGACAGCCATTATATTTTCTATTCTCGTCTCGTCTGTTCCTTATACAACTCTCCCTCTCTCTCTCTCCCTCAAATGGTAAAAATGGTAAATGGACTTCATTTATATAGCGCTGTCTTCCAAAGTGCTTTACAATTTTTGCCTCTCATTCACCCATTCATACACACACTCACACACCGGTAGCGGAGGCTGCCATGCAAGGTGCCAACCTGCATACCGGAAGCAATTGGAGGTTCAGTGTCTTGCTCAAGGACACTTTGAC
>JABFEB020000113.1:3010699-3029280 GCA_019775895.2 Stomatorhinus ivindoensis
CCCCCCCCATGATTAGGGGAAAATAATTAGCTGGTATAGCTTGACGGAAGACTGGAAAAATAAACACGAGGACCTTATGCAGCAAAAATGATCCATGTTTGCCTCAAATCCACTCGCGGAAAATTAGAAAAGAAAAAACTAAATTTTACATTCAAAATGTTCAAATTCTCAGAAAAGGTATCCTCCCCCTTTCCATCATGAGGATCAGCTGTGCGGAGTGGCACGGAAATTTAGTGGATTCGCATGGAAGGCACATCCATATAGCTGTGAAAGGTGCAGAGGGACATTCAGCGTCGTCTTCCCAGCGAAGGTCACGGAAAGACCCGGAGCATCACTGCTGCTCTAGTGAGCAAAATCAGCAGTAATCTAATGGGGGCGGGGGCGGGGTTTGATTTAAAGTTTCTCTCTTCCTTTTTCAATCTGTACCAGGAGGAAAATTGGGGCGTAGCGTCGTAATGCTCGCCGGACACTTGTGCCTTTTCAGGAGTGTAGACATCACCCACCAAGTGGGCAGCTACCTCACTGTGATTCACTCTCAGTATTAATATCAGTTGCTAATTGTTTAACCTCGTTAAAAACTGAAGTCTGGCAAGACAGAGAGAGTGCAGTGGTCCAGGAGGCAGGAAGAGTTTTAGGAGTAGAAGGTGAGGACGCTCTGGTGATTGCCACGGACCAGGAGAAGGGGGGGAAGGTCCTTGGAGAGGGTGTCCAACCAGGACATGTAGAGGGCGCTGGACACCGCCCCTTTCCTTGCCAGGGGCATGCTCCTATTGGACAGGAAAGAATGAATGACAGGAAATTTACATCAATCAGTTATATAGGGACAAGGATTCCTAGTGGAATTCCAAGACTGAATTCACAGATATTAACATCAATTCCATCTGATAGATATGAAATCACTTGAAATGAATTTCCGATTTATAAATGGAAAATATCTAACAAATGTGTGAAGCGCTTTACATCAGAACTGTCAGTAGGCACTATAAAACCACACATACTGATCTTATCTAGCAATATAAAATCCACTTGAGGGAAATGATCTTTTCATATGCATTTATTCATACAGATTCACTGAAGCACCACCCTGATCATGTGAAACTGAAAAACCACTTTAGTCCAAAGCTCAACAGGGCATCTAGAATTATAGAGCTACATCAGGACAGAGAGAGGGGGTCAAGGAGGCCAATGGTGGGAAGAACTGACAGTAAGAGGTAGTTCACTGGGTACTCTTGCTTAGAACCCAGGAGCTGACTGCTGACTGGCTGTGGAGTGTGGCTGGAGGCGGGGCATGACTCACATGACAATGAGGTTGGCTGTGCTTGAGTGCTCCTTCAGAAGCTCGTTCAGTCGGACCTGGCGATTGGTCTGAGGGGAGGAGACGAAACACGTGAGCGGCATGTTAGGGAAACACCTGCTTCCTGCAACCGACAGGTGACAGGCTGGGCTCCTTTAAAAGTGGGTTTAAAAATAATAGCGCTACAGGCTGCAGGTCCCCACAACCTTCACCAGCTCAGTAGATTTATTCCATCCATCAGTTATATCTAAGGGAAGCTACTGAAGATTGGTTGTTTCCATATGGAGAGATGGTGTCTATCACAGATCATGTACCTGTTCTGTTACTGGACAGGTCTGGTCCTTCCTTACAGCCATCCCCCTTAACCTTGACAAGACCCATCTACTTGGGGAACTGGTTGCACGGTAGCTGCACAGCCATGAACCGAGGCACAAATGATCTTCAGTCATGACCTGAAGGAGTTTTCTGGTCCACCACAGATGGGCAGATTTGTCTCAATGAACTGCTATGTTCATAATGGCGTTGTTGCCCAGTGAGTGATGACGGGGAAGACAAACAGCTATACCCCCTCCCTACCTTGGCTTTGTACAGCTCCAGCTCGTTGTCCGTGATCCTCCATGGCTCCTCAGCCTTCAGCTTCTCGGCTGCCTCCTGCTCCATATCGTCCTCCTTCAGCTTGTAGGGCTCGATCAACTCCTCGAAGGTCGTCACGCTACGGGACGGGGTGAAGGCCCAGGTCAGTGGTGGATACGAAGCGTAAACATCTCAGGCGGATGCCAAGACAGACCATGCTGGTTGGGCTCATTAACACAGTACTAATTCACTCATAGGTTGTAACCCTAACACCAGCGCCTCTAGCTAGAAAAGAAGACATTCGTCTAATGCTCTTTATTTGGAAAAAAATGAAACAAAAGGGTTCATCTTTGAGATGTTGAGCTGTTAAGTCGTTTTCACACATCAGCCCAGAATGTTGGCGTCAACGGCACATTTCCAGACAGACAAACAAGCGAACGGTACATTCGTTTCACAGAGATGAGGCGCGAACTTCTCAAGAATGTCCACGTCTCATGACTCATTCAGGAAGAGGGATGAAAGGCGTCTTTGGAGAGCATCAGAATGTGCAGATGTCGTCTGCTCGCAGGCCGGGGGCCTCGCTGGAGTCTTACTTCTCCTTCTTTGGCTTTGTATTGATGTCCCCGAGGACGGTGATGTCGGAGAAGTCTATCCTGAACTTGCTGAGCAGTGCAGCCATTCTGTGTGAGGAAGAGGTGAGAGAAAAACCTCAGGACACACGGCGGGGTTACGTTCTTGCGTCGGACATCACGAGAGGACAATTGCAAGGCTGGGCGTAAAGCAATGAGGAGCTGGCAGTGGGATGCAAAACACCTTTGAAATACAGAATGTGCCGTTTCCCCCCCCCCCCCCTCCCCTTCCAGAAATAGGACACAGCCAAGGGGATTAGATTTTGAAGAAACAACAGATGAAGTTTTGGATTCCTGGGGCTTAAGCTGTGTCCAAGCCGAATTTCTGAATCAAAGGGCCCCATCACTCCTCGGATTTGTGGACCTTTATTAAAATTAAATACCGAATGTGTGCAGGGATGTGAATGAAGGGTGCATTCGCACACATACGTACAAACGCATGCACCTTTCAAGAGGCTGCCGGTTAACATATATTAATGAAATCAAAGGGAAAAAATGATCTATAAACAAAAGGTGGATTTTGAGAAGGTAATTCCTGAAAGCCAAACATTAGAATTTCCCAACAAAACATGTAGAATGACAGACAGACCGACCTGAGACCGGCTGTGTATTTTCATGCAATGGAGACACACTCATGGCCCCTAGGGCTTCAGACAAGAGATAAAAGGCTGTGTTGGCATGGTGCTAATTTTAGCAGAGATAAGCGGCGGACAGCTGCTGGGGACAACGAGTAACATTCGTGCCAGACAATATGGCCACGTGGCCCCCCAGCTCAAAGCCGCATGGCCCCTGTGTGCACATGGTAGACAGCTTGATAAAAAGGTTGATGTTTTTTTGTTTTTTTTTTTATAAAAAGCAACGTTAGCATTAACAAGGTGCAATGACGGCTAAATGGGGGGTGTTTTTTCGGACAAAGGTGCTGAAAAATGATGACAAACCCTAGCTGGGGGAGGAAAGAACAAACTTCAGTTAATTGTGAAAGGAGGGTGGCTGATAAGTTGGGGGGGGGGGGGGCACAGATCACAGGCATCTGTTACTGGTTCAACTGGGGTTTCACATGGGGTGAACAGAGCAAGATGCTGAACCATCAGCACAACTATGGAGGTGGGGAGGGGGGGTGTTCTGTCCCCCTCACACAGAGTTTTGCACCCAAGATTAAAATGTCAAGATTAAGGGAATGAGAAATGGTTCAGTAACAAACTACCTCACATCTGACCGTTTCGTAAGTAAAACAGATTTTATATTTAGATGGACGGCGGATAAACACTCACGCTCTGCGGTCATGGTCGATGCGGTTGATCTTGCCGCCGATGAACACACGAATCTTACAGTCCGTCCACCTCTTCTTGTTGGTTAGGAGGTACGGGATCAACAGGGTCAAGCCTGCGGGAACAAGAACCTCAATCCAAAACGGGCAGGCAAAGATGCCCCCCCTCTGCTACAAGCCATAGGCTCCGGATTTAGCAACCAAAACAGCCCTCCCAGGCCTGCTGAAATCCCCCGAGGGGGTTCACGGAGCCAATGAACAGAGGAACAGCGTGTACCCAGAGAGCAGAGCTACCTGCCTCGTTAAGTGTAATCATTAATCCTATTAGGTGACCCGAGCGGTTGGCACGGAAAGGAAAGCGGGCGTGTTCATGGACTCCCGTTAGCAGGCCTGTGGGAAGGGAGGAAGCAGGGCTGCGCCACTTACCGCCGTCGTCAAACAGCCACCACACGTCCACGGTGCCCTTGCCCTGCTTCTTCTGGAACTGCTGGCTGGCCTCCAGGAGGCGCTGGTCAGCTACATTTAGTGGAATGGTGGGGCTCTTGTCTGCATGACACACACACACACACACACACACACACACGGCGCGTGAGGTTCAGGCTGGGGCTCATTCATCACCACAGGCGAATGTAAGCACGGCCCGGCGGCTCCGCTGAAAGTATTAATAGATACAGATATACTGCTCATCTGATCTGGAAGCTTCTCTATACACAACACAGCGGAAAAGTACAAGCTATGAAGTGGGTATTTGGGAAGGCAAACAAAGGCTGGCCCGGCACCCTTAGGCATTTCAGCAGCTATTTGTACCATTTGTACCTGGACCAGACCCTAGGAAGTAAACTATGCTATAAAAAACCTACATTTAAATTATATTACTCAGAACATACTACGATTTTAAAACTACAGTTATTACTATTACTATTTTAGACAAACTACAGCAAATACATTATTACTATAGCAATAGTAGTAGTAGTGAATAAAAGAAGAACTTTTATCATCATCATCATCATCATCATCATCATCATTATTGAAAGAGATCATATACATGCTGCTGGGACCAGGTGTAAGAGCTTCCCTAAAGGAAGACACCTGTAAACATGAAAGGTATGAGAAGAGACCTCCAAGAGAGATCTTCGTGGAAGGAAGAAAAAGAAGGCATGGCATCTGAGTGAAGGATGACTGGAGGAAGGACAGGACCGGACAGACTCCTCCCCTAGCGGAGCACAGAGACACAGGCTAGAAGCTCCAGAGACTGCGGAGGAGGACGCATGAAGCCAGCGAGCATTAAGCGGAAACGAGGAAGAGGTGGGAATCGATAGGAAGGGGCTTAATTCCCAGAGAGCCAGGCTGGAAGGACAGAGGACGGCGGGAAGATGGGTTCCTGCCTTTTTTCAACAGCGGCTGCGTGGGGGCCCTGCTGTCCTCGTCATCGTCTGGGCAACGTTAAACAGAGAAGGGAAACAGGATGTTAATGCCCACTGCCGTGACGACGAGAGGACAAGCGACGGGAGGCGGGGGTTACAATGAGAGCGCAGAGTTCTGCGTGACGAAATACTGCATGAGCCACAGCCACAGGTGACGACTTGGGCGGGAACCAGGGCCAAAGTGTGCCAACACCGGCCAATGAGACCCAGGAGAACCTGCGGTACTGCAGCCCATTCCGGCTTTCAGAGGACTTCAGCCATGATCCTGACAGACTGAGGAAGGCCCACAATGACAGTTCACACTGAGAAAAATGCCACTATCAGGATTTAACCAATAAAAATGACAAGATAGGAGAAAGGTACTTCCCCCCCACCATGGTACTTCATGGTTCAAAAGCTACAGAAAAGCCATCTGTCACAATAAAAACAGCGTCAGTGTCACTTAAGTCACACAAAGGGGAGACAAATTCATGTGGTGCTAATTATGATCTATGGAATCAAGTCGTGAGAAATATCCGCTGGGCTCCGGTGCTCAGCCCACAGAAACGTCACTGCGCGACCCAAGGGTCATGCGGGGGGTCGGTAGGAAGTAATTAACGGAGTTTAGACTGTAAATGTGAGCAAACAAACCGTGGTGTAGGAATGAGAAATCCCTCCCCCCCTTCCCCTGCCTTGTTCCCAGCAGGACCGTCCCACACTGTGGGAACATCAGTCAGGTTATTTTTGCCCCAGAATGGTGGGGGTGTGAGACACTCCTCCAACCCCTATTCTAACACAGCGGGGCACTGCAGTACACATGTGTGCGGAAGACCCCCCAAGGAAGCAATGCTGGGGATGCAAAGGTCAGAGGTCAACATCAGCAAAGACCACAATGTCCTGTATACTGCACTTATGAATGGGATGATTTTCTTGCCCAAATTAAACTGCAGTCTATAGTGAAGAAGAAAGTTCAACATCTCCATCTCCAAGTTAGATTATGGTCTAGGAAATATGACTTTAGCTCCTGGAAACATGAATGTGCTGAAATCACATGCAATAGAGTACAGAAAACGGGTGTCTAGGAGACCTTTCTGGATGGCGGGGCTGTTCTGAGCGCTGGTGGCTTTGGACGACGGTTTGGAGTCGGCATCAGAATCCCGGCTCAGGTCGATGGAGACCACAATGTCCTTCATGCCGGAGGTCTTCTCTTGGGAGGACAGCAGCTCATCTTGAAAGGGGGGGGGGGGGGGGGGGTGAGAATGTGAAAATCATGGCAGGCGACGGGCTGCAGGTGGTGCTGGAGGGGGAATCCAGACTTGGAGACAAAACTTTTACAGTCTTCAGAAAGGGCTGAACCGCTTCAGCTGAGCGTGTAGAAAAACAGGGCGTCACGCTTGGCTATGCCAAGCCAACTGCCGTTCCTCCCCTTCTGCAAGCAAACGTGCTACGGTAACGACACGGGCTCCTACGTGGACACACAAGGGCTCTGTGTGCTGCTCAGTAATTTGTTTACAACACGCAACAAAAACCAGGAACGCAATGCCAGTCCCCATCCACCCACCCCCAGCAAATATAGAGGCCTGTTTCACTCTTAAAATAAGCTTCCCTCTCAGGACCATTAAAAGATTCATATAAACCTCTCAATGATCACACAATTTCCATTCCACACATCACAGAATGGAAAGAAAATCACATTTTTGATCGAGATTTTAAGCTCATACGGATTTAAGCAATTTTTCTTAATCACAACCAATGAACGGGGATCAGCCTAATAAAAATGGCAGATCCTCAAGATAAAATACCATCTTCATAATGAGAGAAAACCAATGCAGAAATGAAACATCTAAAGAACATACCTTGACCCTGGATGTGGGAGACATCAAGACCCTCTTTAAGTCGGATTACCACAGTCCCGTACTGGAAGTCGAATGCGTCGCTGCAGGGGCAAAACAAACATGTCTGTTAGCAATCGACGAGGATGCTGCGTGACATGGCGTGCACTTGTGTACGTCACGGCGCATTAAATCTGCGCTTTTTGCCGGGACACGACAGACAGCCCGTGGAGAGTACCGCAACAAACAAATGAGGACACGCAAGGGGTCCCAGCACGACAGGGCTTCAAAGCAAGAGTTGTTAGTGGCAGGTACTTCAAACATATGGCTGCCAAACAGAGAGCCCTAATGAGTCAAAGCACTGGTAAATCGAACTGTCAACACATCTTCCTCCTCTGCTCTGTTTGATATAACTAGAACGCTATTCAACACCAGCACGGAAATGATTGTGCTTTACTCTGCTATTAAACCAGCTATGTTTCTAGGGTACAAGCCTACGCTGACTGAATATACTACCCATCCTGCTCACCCAAAGGACAAGCTGCTCTACAGTTCCATCATACACAGCGGCACAAGTGGCCTCAGACACCAGACTATGACCTAAAGTCTACGAAAATGACAAAACCGATTCATTATGAGCTTCTCTTTATAAGGGGGAACTGAATCGGTGAACAGGCAGAGATTTGGCACTGCACTCACTGGATCATGTTGATGTACGTCTCCACGTCCTTCATCTCGCCGTCCTTCCAGTTGTTCTTGAAGCCAATCACCAGAGTGTTGGGCTTCAGGCGGCCGAGACCAGCAGCCTTTCAAAGACATGGAGGTCAGATTTTAAACCATTGCAGCAACCAAACCTCAACCTTTTATTCAAGGTGGTACCAGCTCTGCAGGCTAAGCTCCCTGTGTATTGCATCACTATTCTGGCAGGATTCTGTAAAGAAGTTGAGGCTCAGATTCTGGCTCAGACTTTCAGAGGGCTGCCAGCGGCAATATAAATAGACGACATCTGACTCAGACGGCCTTGTCAGAGGAGAGCTGGCTAAAAACTGGGTGAACGACGTGTGCTAAACAATTCATGCGACAGCCAGATGCCTGTGTAGAATCCAAGGGGAGAAACATGGTTCGACAAAAGCAAGCCTGGAAACACTGGACCAGTTTAAGAATACAAGCCTTTGCCTTAATTCAATGATCGATCGACGTCAACATCTTCAAGCAATGCAGTTACTGTGGATGATGGACAGTTACCAGCTCACCTGGAGAAGGTATTGGGCACCTTGCCTCAGGTCATCAGCAAACACAGGCAGGTAGAAGGCCTTGATTTCATTCTTCAGCAGCCAGCGCTGGTAGCGCACCTGGTCAGTGGCCAGCTCCTTGAAGTTCGGCCTGCGAGCCGTCTGGAGACAAAACACTCACGTCAACTTCGGATATTAGCAGGACGCAAGGCCAGCACAAGGAGAACCAGGAGAGCAACACAAGTACACAAAAACCTCCAACTGACAAGCTCTCCTCATAGCAACTTCACACTAAAGCTAGAATTTATCCATTCGTGATTAAAAGCGGTCTAGTCACATCATGCCAAGCCAGTAAAATACATTACTTTTATGAGAGAATACTTTCACCCCTGGCTATAGAGCAAGGCTCATGTTTTTGGATTGATTTACAACAGAATATGAAATCAGACATGCAGTTAGGGACGTGTTGTTCTGCAGACCGGGCCCAGTGGGCTGCTGGGGTTCTGGGCCGCCAGAGTTGGTGGCGTCCAAGCAATGTGGGTTTGATTACTGTGCTTTTCATCCAGCCTGGCAGGAGAGGCTTTTACACCACGGTATGATTACATCACCGAGCACTCCAGCTCATCTTAATGGAGCCGTGGCTTTATTGCTGCGTGCTACAGGCGACTAACTACGTAGCGTTTCTGCACACGCCACCAGAGGGAGGCTTAAGAGCCGAAGAGGATCCAGGACACAGAGACTTAAAACAAACAAAACCGGTGAGAAAACACCGCAGCAGATCGGCCACCCACCGTGCGCACGTGCCCGCAGATCATCAGGCCCACGTTCTTGGTGAATGCGTGCACCAGGTTGAGCAGGGCAGGTCGGGAGTTGGGGTAGCCAGTCATGACCAGGCACTGGGGTCTGTGGGGGGGGGGGGAGACACACCTTCGTAAACATACAGCACGGCTGAAGAGTCGTTTCGAAGAGAAAAATCACATGGGTAACACTGGGACAAATATGGCTCCGCCCACGAATCAGACGGTATTACTGCACACGAGTCTGCAAACACCCTGGGGGATGCAGCCAGGAACAAGATCAGGAGAAAAAACCTTGAAATCTGACATTTATTAGAAGCACTTTCAGAGGCCGACTGCCATCTGGACCAAAAAAAATAAAATAATTTTAAGCCTAGAGTATTCTAATCACTCATCTTCTCGTTCTCTTCATTCTGGGGGGGGGGGGGGTTTATGCAACCCTAACAGGGACTAATACAGAGGGGCCCTGTTGACTGACAGCCTCTCATCAGCAGCAGGATACTAAATGATGGACCAATCATAGAGAAGCTACTGTGGGACAGAGCCGAACCGGAAAGGGGGGCATATTTCCAGCCTAATAACATGTAAACCTTCTCATGGAAACAAAAGTACCTTCAGCCCCAGGCTTTGGATTAAATCATTCAAGTTTTTGGACTTTGGTCCATGGCAACGACAAATCTGTAGGCTGCACCCCCACTTGGAATACACCAGGCAGCAGAGAGCATTGTACCTGAAGTTCTTGACGTGGTCCTCCACTCCGCTGAGGTGCAGTGTGTGCGTCAGGGCCTGGTGATAGGTCAGGGCTTGTGTAGAGGAGCCCCAGTTAACATCTGTGAACACAAACCCAAACACACCCCCCTGCCCACTCAGTGATTTGCAAGCTCAGATCATATAACCCAAGTTTTTGTGAGCAAAATTAAACAAGAAGAGTAACCATGCACATTCCTGCCCTGCAGCGACAGACATTTCCCTACTCTGTTTACACACTCATTGTCACCGACTAACCACTTACAGTTATACAAACAAACAGGGTTTTACAGCTTAACACGAAACGCCCTGACAGTAAATTAAAGCAGTATAATTTACAACGCAAGTAAATAAGACTCTTAAAAACTCATTTAAGAGGAACTTGAATGGTGCAGCAACCTGTTGCCACATTGCTCCAGTTTAAGAAAATTTTACATTCTGGGTCTGAGACGTTTTTAAAAAATAAATAAAGTTCGCGAACAACTGTCCCACCACTACCCTCACACAGCACCATTGGTGAACCACAGCCAAAATTATAGTGTACATGCATGCAACATTTCCTGGTGAATTAGAGGCTTGCTAAGTGTGGATGGCAGGAGATTCTCATCACGCCCCGTTAGGGGATTATGAGTGAGGTTTTCCTTTCCAGGTTCCACCACCGCAAGCGCGCTCGCCAGAGCACCCGGGGGTCAGCGGCAGGAAGCACCCAGTGTGTCTGATTAAAAGCGCTGCAGCGCGAATCCCAAATCACATTACTGGGAGTCTCCTGTATCGGCGGACGCTCAGAGAACGGCCTCAAAGAGCGGACAGAGGAGTACCAACGGGTCGATGCATGCATGTTGACCACCATCACGCCCAAAACATCAGCCATTCCTTCTGCCTGGTGAACTACAGGGACCATCACCACCATCACCACCCCATCGTTCCCAGTCTTTGCCCCCCTTCCGTCTGGCAAGAGGTACCACAATATCGGGGCCAGTTCCGCCAGACTAACATTCTTTCCCATGGCCATCCGGACCCTGAAATCTTTACCGTCCCCTACACTACTGAATTGGACATTAAAGTTGGTCATTCACTTTGTCACTACTGCCTCTGCCAATACTTATCACTCATTTATTTATTCTTCCATTCAGACTATTTACATGCAACTCATTTACTGTAAATTCTAAACATTCCATCACTGTTTACTTGTACATTGTGTGCCAATGTTGTTAATCTCGTTTTCCCTTGCACCTGTCCTGCATATCGCTGCACTTTATGGATATAATGCAGCGCTGCAGTACTGGGCAGCCTTACTCCTTGCCACTGCGTGCAGTGTACCAAATATGGCAGGTGTGAGCAAAGGCCCGCTTGACTTTACCCGAACCGGCCAGCCTCACCTGGCTTCTTGTAGCTGACGTAGATGTAGAGCGCCAACACGATGACGTTGGTCAGGAGGGCCGCCCACCAGTTGATGACGAACATAACCACGCAGCAGAGCACGGCGCCTCCCAGTGACACCCACATGTTGTAGTACTTGAAGCTGGGTCTCCACCCTGTTCCAGAAAAGGGGGGGAGGGGGGAATCAAAGCTCTAGGCAGACAACCCAGATCCTTGTAAAACTGCAGGTCTTTATCGTAGAACTGGGTCAAAAACATTTAAATAAAAATTAACCACAGGTTTCCTATCCAAAATGGATAATCTCAGCAATTTGAAAACCCTCGGCTTCCATGAAAAACCATTAGATCACACCCCACTGTAACCAGCCAGAATCACATACGAATCAGGGTGTTGGCAACAGTTAATAGTGCTAAACGCTAACGGTACGTGTCAGCGACGCTGCGGCGAGGCTAGCGGGAGTTTGTAATTAAATGTGACAGCTCCACACTGGGATAGAATGAGGAAGAGCATTGTCTACACAATCCCCAGGGTACCTATTGTAGGGTGCAAGTCACACCGCAGACGACATGGCATTTATTTATTTATTTTTACACCACAGACCGTGGAGATTGTCTGTTCTAACGCATCGACATCATGCTGCATATCCAATGCATCTTTATTTTATTTATTTGTGAAACCCTCTATGTCCAATCAGCGCTGCAGTCGTACCTGCTTGCCCTGCCAAACCTGCAGGCGATTGCAGTAAGGATGACATCATTTAAAAGCCAAAATTTAACTCGACACCAAATTATATTATATTCGCTTTCAAAATCCACATCCCTACCCTCTAACTCTGCCGCAACTGCCCAGTATCCTCGTTTTTCCCCACCTTTAAATCAGCGCGGCCTTATCTTGACTGCAGCAGCTGCCAGATTTTAATAAAAATAAACAGCCATACATCACGTTTATGATAATACTGGGCTCAGTTAAGCTCCAGCCCTGAAATGGTTTCCGTGTAAAGCAGAGAGGACAGATGCAGCCATACACATCGAAATCACAGCTGAAATACGTCACATCGACTGCTGGGGTCTGACAGATCGCAGACAATTTAATTTCATGCCCACCCCCAGCCAGTTGTTCTGAAAACAGCTGAAACGAGAACTGCAGAGCGGGAATGAGCATCCCCAGACGGCTGCGAGGTGCCTGGGCTCGCACGGCTGCTCGCGGGCCGTAGCCGTCTGCCTCTCTTTGTATATTTAAGGATCCGACAGGAAAGACTCGACGGTGAAGTGGGTTCCGGAGGACTCAGTGCCAGTGACTGCATAACTGACCTTTTCAAGAGTAAAATAAATGAAAAGTACATCTTCCAAGAGATGCTAATATCAGATAAAAATGTCTGGACATTTACATTTTTACTTTTCCTTTTCTGATACCCCACCCCCGACGCAAAGGCAGAAATAAGTGCCAGAATTAATCCATCAATGATTGTAGTGTGACCACTCATGGTGTATTTCTCTCAAAAGACAAAACAAATCCAACCCAAACAGTAAACCCCCTCACTGAGTGCTTGCAGAGTATATAATAACTACATTCTCAACCTTGGCTCCATGTGATTTAATGCAGGTTCCACCTCGCTGCCAGATGCAGATGTCAGGATGTAAAATGTATAAATTGAACAAAAAGGTTAAATGAACCCCAGCCAAAGTGCCACCTCCAGCCTTGCTTATGAAGTCAGATGCTAAGACTTCAAGGCCTGAACTCTGCACAGGCCCATTATGACAGTCATGGGAAGCCACTTTTATATGCACATAAATGACAACGTTATTCAAACTGTTCTAGGAAAACACTGAGACCTCTTGACTATTCAAATGTCAACAGCCAGGCTTTAAAAACGGCCTTCATAAAACCATTAAACGCAAGTTTGCTGAACGGGGGCTAAATTACCCAGCGTGCATTGCAAACTGCGACTAACCAGATGTTATTTATTGCCCATGGACCGACCAGATAGGTGGGGCCTCACCGACTGAAAAGGAGTGACTGCTATTGGTTACCAATATTTTGTGGTTTTTAAGTTCATCGTGCAGTTTAAGTCTCATCTACTCTTACTGCCCCCAAAGAGTATACAAAACAAAAGGCAGAGCAATGTATAAAAGAACCATTATCTTACCACAGTAAACTCTAGAGATTTAACAGTCATTGTAAGCAGACTACAAAGCCCTCGTCTGGCTTAAGCATACTGGCCGCTAGCACACATTTCTCTCTGCCAATTAAAGCTGGAGACATTAATTAACAGTCAAAATAGCAGCTTGTAATTAGTGACGCTATAGACGACAGCACGTCTTTGGAAAGATCTCTGCAAGACAGTAGCTGTGCTCTGTAATTAACCTGCTGTGGTGAACATTCATCCCAGCAGTCAGCCCCACTCACAAAGGTAAGCTCCACCCATCTGGGTTTCGATTGGGTCTCACCTGGAGAGTTGGCGAGAGAGGCGTGGAACACTGAGAAGTTAATTAAGGCATAGGAGGCCAGGAAGAAGTTTGAAATGATGGGTGCAATTGCATTCAACTGCGCTGTGGGAAGGGAAAGGAAAGACACGCCATTATTAAGAGCAGATGGAGGGTTTGTTTGAAGGCCGCCTCGCAGCGTCAGACCACAAGCCTACCTATGAGGGTGAAGGCCAGACCGATGACAAAGGTGAGCAGGTAGCCACGAAACGGCTCGTTGTTCTTGCCATAACCTTTAGCGAAGAAATTCAGGCCGGGATAAATGTTGTCCTTGCACAGTGCCTGGGGAAAATGAGAGGGAGGAAGTCCTGCAGCGACATTCAGAAACACACCGGGAATGCGGGGAGTCGGTCACCATGGAAACAGCCACAGTTACCCTCGGACGAGCACAGGTCAGGCGGGGGGGAGCTCACCTGGAAGACTTTGGGCGCACTGACCAGGGACGCCAAGGCCGAGGAGAGAGTGGCGGAGAAGATTCCGGCAGTGATGAGCGGCCCAAAGCCCGACACCAGGGTCATGACCTGGAAGAAAGAGGAGGAGAACCTTCAGTTCCTCACGTACTGGCACACTGCTTCCTAAAACGGAGGCCAAACGCAACTGCGGTTGTAAAAGTACCTAAAAACACTTGGTTGTACCATCAATATTTAATTTTACAAAACACCTGTTTTTGAGTTCACAGGGTCTGCATGATCATATTAGCCAACGGACTTATACTTTTCCTATAAGGTGGTCTGGATTTTCCAGGGTTAAATGCAAAGCTTCTGCAATAGCTTGCAGAGAAACGCTGAAATTGGAGTTCAGCAAATTGTTTTAATCTTAGCTAATCGTTACTAAACATGCAACACGTCATGAATTACGCCCTCCGCGGTGCTTAACATATTTACTTGAGTTCTTTTCACGTGGGGGAGGGGAAAGAATCTGGTCCATATACAGCAAATTATAAATATGTATGGAATTAGCTCACTGCAAGCAGAGTTCGCAGCTAGGGTAGGTCATTAAATCTACCTTCGACTGGGAGCTGGGCTACGGAGGAACATTAGCACCGTTTTGTTGACAAGGAATTGCTTACAAATGGTCCTGGACCTCACGCTATCCTGGGGTCGTGCGTCAAGGCAGTGAACAGTCTACACTCGCTGGCTAAGTCGGGTATGGCAAACAGGTGCCTCGTTAACTTTGAGGCCCTCGAAGGCAAGCAGGCAGCCAGGTAAACCAGTCTAACCATATACATCACGAAAGGTACGTGCCAGCCATGTCCGCAGTAACAGTAAAGTTAAGATAAACCAGTCGTCAAAGGGTTCACAGGCACCTGGGGGATCAATTAGTCGTTTTACAAACCATGGGGGGCAGAGGGCGAAGATCTGCTATGGCCAGTTCGTGGATGTAACGAGCATGGCACTTAAGACAATGGAGGCTTGAAGAGCAGAATAACAATGGGAGGAAGAGAGCGCCAAGGACGAGCCCCTCTTCAGCTGACCGCCACGCTCTGCGGGGAGATGGGACACCAAGGTCCCTTTGAGGCCCTTCCATGCCCTGGCCACTCTCGAATGACGTCAGCGTCATGGGAGAGACCCTAAAAGGCCCCCTTTCAGCTCGCAGGGTAAACAGTGCCTTGTGATCCAGGATACAATTGCCATTATTGCAGAAACTGGTCTTCAAGCTCCTTCCACTGGTTTTCATTAATTTCCCTCCTTTTACTAGGTATGAGCACAAAGTCTGTCGTTTTACTGCTGCATATTAATACGGGACATAAATAGACCTTTCTGGGTCGAGGGTACAATGGCAGGGTTTCCTGTTCGGTCCGGCAGCCCACCACAAACACAGAGTACCTGGAAATCGTTCTGGAGTCCATACTTGCACTTGCTGGACTTGCAGGAGGAGAAGTCGAAACCAAGGCTGCAAGCAGCGTCGGTGCAGTTGGCCGTGGCGCCGCTGCTGATGGTGTCATTGGCGTTGCCTGTGGCTTCGCGCACGATACAGGACCCTGCAGGCAAATGTGAGGGAGCCCTTGGACCACATGGGATACAGGATCCGTAGCCAGTGCATCAAATAGCTTAAGGAGTGTTTGTCAAAACACCCTCAGGGTACTGAACCCTACTCAGGCCAGCTTACAAACTCAAATCTAAACTTTATCCAAGCGACACAGACTGTGAAGGCTGATAATGGCAAATTGGATCCGTCTAAGCAGGACCAGAACATCATGCCTAGATTTCTCCACAAAGGAAATGTTTGGGAAGAGAAGAATTTGGCCCTCACCAGCAGTGATGGCGACACCCAAGTAAACTGTGCCGGTTATCAGGATGGCCAAGAGCGTTCCCCTGGGAATAGCCATCTGTGGATCCTGAGGACAAAGAACAGAACATCTATTTAAAGCGCCGAGGCACAACGAGAAGCTGCAAGGAAGTTGAGGAACTTCGAGAGGAAGTTGCAGAAACCGTGCCTCTCTCAAATCACAATATGGGTCTTTGGTTAGCGAACTTCATGTCCAGCGCCCTACTGGGACAGCCAAGTAGATATTGTTACTGCCTCGGATCACCGGGGCTGTGGATTAAAACCCTAAATCTGTGCGGTTTATATTTCCAACCCTGTGTTTGTGTGGGTTTTTCCCCCGGTACTCAGGTTTCCAGCCACAATCCAAACTGTGGTTCAGGTAAAAAAAACAGGCTAAGTTGTGAAACAGGACTTTGACGCCTGCTGTGGTTGGCACTGAGTGCTGTCAGTCACCCACAAAGCCTCACCCATTATCCCAGTGGTACCTCTGCTGACTCCCACTGGGTTGAATTAGACACTGACAATATGTGGTAGTCCCACCAAGCATGGAACCAAAAAGTCATTTTCTCACTGCTCACCTACCCTCGGTGTCCAAGCCTTTTTGGACTATGATGGACATACCGCGAGTGAGTGGGTGAAGACCACCACAATTAGGATTGGGGTTTCTAGAAACTTATTTGTCTGGGATGGGAATAGATGGTCCCTTGGATTATTTGCAGACTCATTTTGAGCTGAATAGCACCCAGAAGGAAACGCCCCCTAGCAAGCTGGGAAATAAAAGCATACCATCGCAGGAAAGTCAATTAAACACCCCATCTTAGTCCTACAGTAGACAAGCTAGATTAAGTTCTTGGTTTACCAACCAAGTAAAATAGCAATCGTAAAATTAATAGTAGGTAATAAACTGTCAAGAACACTAGCATCCAATCCATTTGGGTACATTCAACAGTACAGTAAAAATATTTTTGCATTTACATGTTAGTTCCTCCATTTAAAAATTTCCAAACAGGAACAACCACCATGGGGTGAGTTACTGCTAGGTATATTTTTACACCAGAAATGGGACACACCTTTATAGAAACTAAAAATCCCACACAAGCAACTTCCCAGTGACTCTCGATCCTTTTCCAGCCATTGTTAACATTCTAACTATAGCCAGTAGGGGCAAGCAGGTCAAGCACGTTGAGATCTGGGTTCAAAAACGGTGTCCAGGCAAAATGTCCATAAAAGTATGCATTTGGCACTTTGTGCCGTCTATGAACTGCACACCTTGAACACAAATGCTGCAGCAATGAAGGCAAAACCAGAAGCAACAAGGTCTCACCGCCAGGTCTCCAGAGATGTTGGCACCAGCCAAGATGCCAGTGGCTGCTGGGAAGAAGATAGCAAACACGGAGAAGAACGTCTCTTCATGAAAGTCTGGACCCATGTTCTCGAACATTATTTCAGCTGAAAGAGACAAATAACATGGAAAAAGCTTATCTTTGACTGCTCTAGAGAAAAAAACGAGTAATTCAGGTTGTTCAGTCTGATCTACTATGCGGATAATCATTAGTTTTCCGACATCACAACCTGTTATGAGTAAAAAGCTTGAGAAGAATAACTGGGTACACTATTTGGGTGCAGCTCAAACCTTTATATCCCAAGAAGGCCTTGGGTTGCTTGGACTCCATATTAATGAAGGTCCCAATGAAGTAGTTGACGATGGCAGTCAACAAAATAAACAGCAGGAAGATCTGAGCCTGAAAGAAAGGGGGGCAGGAATAAAAAAAAATCACACTCAGACCAGGGGAGTTGTCAGGGAAAACTCGTCAATCCAATTAATGTCCCTGATTCTGGGTCCAGCTCAGAGTAGAGGATAGCAATGCACATTCATGTTTTTCCCCAAAAGAATATTTATCTACAGTCTCCAAAAGACGACAAGGTCCCCACTTTAAGAGAAGTCTGAAGAGCCCAATTTATACAGTCCATGTCATCAGGTATTTGTATTCTTGGTACTTTTTGTTCAACATTTAGCTTCTTTCCATATTGCAATTTTTACCGTCCCGCTAATCCTTTCCCCCCCCCCCACACAGTATTGAACCTTCCTTGAATCTTTTTGGGTCTGATAACCAACGTGTGTAGAAGGGCAAACCCGCAGTTTCATGTGTAGGTCGTGGGGGGAGATACATGGAATGACTTTGGGACAAACGCAGCCCTGGGCCGTTACCTTGGCCTCCCACTCCATTCCTGCCAGAGAGATGGCCAGCAGCAGCACGATGGTGAGGCTCCCGATCAACCGCACGTCGTTGGCCTCGTCGATCATGAGGGCGTCGGCAGCCTGGGGTGGACATAATCTGGTTAAAAACGACACACTCCATGTGGTACATGGACCTCTTGTTATTCGACAGAGCAGAAGCCACCTCACTTTAGGCCAGGGTTCCCCAATTCCAGTCCCAGGGATTGACACCTACTGAACCCAGCAATTAGCTGGCCCTTCAGGACCAGACCTGGGGAACCCCTGCTTTAGGCCCTTTCTCATCACAGGAACTTTTCAGAAACCAGCATAAACCATAAACCATGCTCTGGCTTTCCTGTCTGTTTTAGTGGTGCACCAATATGGAAAGTTTGACTGATACTGGTGTATTGTTGTATAATATTGCCAATACCAAGTACGGGGGGGGGGGGGGGGGGGTT
>JABFEB020000113.1:3055822-3077304 GCA_019775895.2 Stomatorhinus ivindoensis
GCTGACATGGCAAATATCTACCCGGCGAATTGATACCAGTGATAAATGAAAGACCAGCCCCGTACCGCAAAGCCCCCGGTATCACTGCGCTCTGGCTGCTAAAGTGCTGGGAAAGGGGGCTTCGGAAATCAGCAAAGGCGTCCCAGCCGCTCCGCCTCCCTCAGAACATGCGGGTACAAAGGGGTTACGCGGGAGCTCCGCATCCGCCGGAGGAAGCGTCTCTTCGGAGGGGGAAAAACAGCATCAAACTCGGAGCCCAAAGGTCCGAAAGCAGAAGGGAGGTCCCCCCCGAGCACCTCTCCTAAGAGCCGTACGCGCCTCCTTTTCCTCCAAGAGATGTCGCCCGTAGGGATGCTCCACTCACCAACCTCGCCACAGCTCCTCCTTCAGCAGTAGCGCTCTCCGGACTGCTATATAGACACGCCGCAGAGGGGCATCATGGCACGGGGTGGGTCCCAGCCAGCGGTGAAATCTCGCGAGATTTCCGCATTGTGGTGGGGCGGTGGTTTTAGGGCGTACCCATGCGTATGAAATCAGACGTCGGAGGCGTGTTTTTGCCCAGAGAAAACTGTTCACGAAATAACGAGCTATGAATGAACCTTGCCGTGACTTTTTATTGTAAGACGATAAAAAGGCTCATTGGATAGAAACGGCGTAATGAATTAAATAAATAACTACTTCCCCTATGACCACACTACATGTATAAAAAACAACGTGCCTCTTTTATAGATTAATTATCTAATTGAAAATACATTGTAACTACATTTTCAAGCATATACTACAAGGGGATAACCTAAAAATGACTCTGCTCACTTGAAGTAGGGCATTTTTACAGGTAGTGAACAAATAGAAGTCTTTGAGACTCCAGGTAGAACCAAGAAATGCAAATCTTCACTTCAGTGTCAGCTACTTCAAAGTTTGCAGCTTGTTCTACCCGCATAGAGGTTGTACATCACACTTCTTTGTAGGTGTCGCGAAGAACCGTCTAGACAGCTTTTAAAATTCTGTATCGAGCATTGATATCCAGCAGTGTTAAGAGCTCTGGCAGATTGGAAAGTTCGTAAGCTGGCTCCCGGGAAAGTCAGTTTACATTCTGCATGTTAGGATCCAAATAACTACTTAGATGGTGAGGTGACATTATGCATCAGTCTTACTTTTGGCCCCAGTTATGATGGAGCAGAGAACATTGTTTTATGGAAGCCAGGACTCAAGGACATCAAGGAGACGACTCCTTTGCAAAGAATATGGTTATGGAAACATCTATGCATCCTTTGATCCATCTATCTATTTTCTAATGGCTGTGGGTCATGGTATGTCTAGAGTCTATCCTAGGAAAGACACGCAATGCAGAAAACAACCTGGACTGGAAGCAAGGCACACACCCACAATCACACCACAAAAGCCACTTAAACCAGTACAGTGGCTGCTTACCTTGAACTAGTAGGTAGATAAGAAGCTGGAATGCTTGTTATAATCATACCAAAGTATGTATAAGATATAGGTAAACTCCTGGCCTGTGCATGTTATGACTTGTAAATTTGCATGTCACTAATCGAATAGACGCAATATTGTATTGTCATCATATACTAAATACACAACGAAGGAAGGAGTGTAGCTCCTGTTCAGTATTATAAAAGAAAAGATAAAAAGAAATAATTTCAACAAAATCATACAAATAAATATTTGTACGTATATGCCCATGTAAAAGCAGCAGGCCAGAGGAAGCAGGTAGTAAATATTAGTACTTCAGTTGAATAAGAAATAAAAAGGATTATTTATATTGTGCTGGGTTTTGTGATCACTAATGATTGATACTGTGCATAGATTTATTTTTGTTTTCGAATGATCTTAGAGCCCAAGCAAAGAAACTGTCCTTGAGTCTGGAGGCGTGTGTTTCGATGGACCTGTAACACAAACCAGAGGGCAGCAGGTCCAGTAAGTCGTGTGCGGGACAGACAGAGTCTCTGAGGACTTTGTGGGCTCTGGAGAGGCAGCGGGAGCTGGTGATGGCTTCCGAGGATGGCAGAGAGCAGCTGATGGTTTTTTGGGCAGAGTTAGTAACCCCCTGGAGGACTGTCCTGTCTGGAGATGAGCGGCTGGTACACCACACTGTAATGTAGACCGCCAGGAGGCATTCGATGGCGGAGCTACAGACGGCCGCAAGCAGCTTCTGGTCCGTCTGAGTGCTCTCTGAAAGTTGTTGCTGTGCCTTGTTTGTAGGCGTCGAGAGGTTAGTAGACCAGGAGATGTGTGTCCCCAGAAATCTGTTGAGCAGGATCTTTTCCAGGCAAATGTCACTGACATAAAGTTGGGAAGGATCCCCTCTGTGCTTCTTCATGCCAGTGATGACGTCCTTTGTCTTTGTGGTGCTTAGCAGCAAGTTGCTTGTTGAACTCCACCCTGTCAGTTTGTGGACCTCATCTCTGTAGGCTGGCTCATGTCCTCCTGAGATGAGCCCAATCAGTTTGGTGTCATCCGTGAATTTGATGATGGATTTCTATGTGAATCTATATACACAGCAATGAATGCACTCTTTCTGAAAATATATCTACTTCTAATTAATCTTCTGTATATGTGTGTGTGCAGTATACATAAGACAGTAGTAGAAAAGAATACGGTGAATCAGGAGACATTGGGAATGACAAAAACCATCCAGGTAAAGGGCAGAAGACGTTTTCTAACGCCAGAGATGACCATTAACTTATCTGATAGTTTCTCATGAATTGCAGGATGACGTCAAGTGATCTTCGAAAGGAATGGGAAACATTAAGTGCAGGTGTGAAGTGCAGGATAATTCATAACAGGCTCCTAGAAGTGGGAATGAAGTCTCATAAAGCAAGGAAGGAGCGTTTCATTAATGAGAAGCAGGGAAGGGCCAGGCTGCAGTTTGAGAAATGAGTGAAGCAAAAATTTGTGCTGTTGTCTCATTTCCATGACTGTATGTATGTTGCCCTATAAGTGTAACTCAGCCAATGGGAAAAGTCCATTAATGGTCCATAATCATTAACAAGGAACTGGAGTTACTTAGAATCAGCCATGAAGCTTTGAATTACACACTATGGTTTCCAAAGACAAAAGCTCTCAGCAAAGCCAGCTACAGGTTTCATGGGCATAATTCCCATCATGTCACTCACCTTTCTGCAGATACCCCAAGGCCTCATTCACAGTGAAGGGAGAACAACAGAGGATCAGGAAGGGTAATTTTTTATCATTTGTAGGTCTACTTTCATCCCATATATGGGAAAAATCTCCCTTGAAAACCGTAATATGAAATAAGAATAGAATGCAATCTAAATACTCCAGTGACAGTGATATAATGGTTATGAAATAAGGCCCAGACAACTTTCTTCCTCTGTTATTTTAACATGGTTTTATTGCGTTTTCTGTTTTTCTTCTACCCTTCATCTCTCTGAAGGTCGTCTCTTCAATAAGATGGAGCATGTTAGTGTTTCAGCTTCGCCCCAGAGTAGACAGTTCCAAAAAGCAAAGTAACATGAGCTTTGGAAGTGATATTGCATGGCATTATGGTGGATTAATCTATAGTTTCTAAAAAAACAAAAGGACACACGGCTAAGTGCATCTACGCCTCTGCCTCTAGTCATTAGTTTCTCAGAAACCGAAGGCAGCAACCAAATATTTACAAAGTAGTAGCAGCGTGCTCAGTCTTGAGAGCCTGAATCTTCTCAATAAAACACAATAAAAGAGTGCAGTTTAAAGAAGCAAAAATAATTTAAATGATTGATTGATGCCATTTCATAGTCAAACTTCATATAACAAAATTCATATAAAGTCCGGTCAAAAGTTTTTAAAATGTCCCCTTCCTGGATAATATGTTGCATATTTATAGTTTAAAATATAAGATTGTGCTTAACAAATGGAAACCCTCTATCTACAAATGCGTTTACATTTATTCATTATTGCCTTTATGTCCAGTGCAATTTGAAGTTTAGAGCTTAAAATGTAGGTGCACAACATGCATGAATGTTAATTCATCAGAATCAGAAAGCTTTTTTCAGAATTCATATAAAGGGCTCAATTGTTAGCCAAAATTACTATTACCTATTGACGAACAAGTGTTCAAAAGCAATTTACGAAGCAATGCAAGCATTTTTTTAAAGGTAAAAAATACTACAAAGCAAATCTGTCCCAAGACTATTGCGGACTCGTTAAAACAGAAGCAGGTTGTAAATATGGCCGGAAGTGAGTATTTAAAGTAATATATAACCATTCGATGACAGATTAGCCTGTTAAGCGGGATGTACATGCAAACAGGTGGAATTGGAATTAAATTCCCAACGTGTGGAATTTCAAGGAGTCAGTTGGCGTAGATATCAGTGATGTACTAATGTTACATGATGAAAGCTAGATGTCCTGTTTATATTATTGCAGACCTTCAAAAAAAAAAAAGAGATGGCCTCGGGCCTTTGGCTTAGAATGGTGTGACGAGGGCCTTTCTGCCACCCCACTGTCATATACTGTGAAAATCATTCGCACATCAAGGTCACTGTTCTCAGCTTGTCTCAAGTATACGAGGGAATCGGCCATTTTCTTCACACCTAAACAGCTGAGCCAAACCAAAACTTCATAGTTCCTCAAACGTTACCATGACTAATGCTGTGTGTTTGTGCGTGTGCTTTTGCCACTGGCAACTAAGCATGGCTGGTGTAATTTGAAAAATTTGCATTTATACCATAACTTGCATTCGCTCGCCTGTTCTTCCCAGAAAGCTGTTGCCCTAAGCTCCAGATATGAAGTGTCTTTTGAGGAGCCGCTTGGATAAAAAGACGTGGGTAGGGAAACTGGGGTGTTTGTGGGATGATTACAGGGTGCGTTTGCAAAGCTTCTCTGCTGGGAGTTCAAAGGTCACTGCTGGCAGGATTCTTTTCCCACAGTAAATCTTCTCAAAAGTTAGAGGAAATACTCAAGGTCATTTGCTATAGTTATTTACAAGACACGTTATTGCTCTGCACTGGCATTTCACTAATAAACATTTAACTACCCAGCACCATGGATTGTAAGGTGTGGATTATTTTGTCTTCTTTTAGGGTGACTGTAAGTTTAGTTCCTGCCCCCAAAATCTTACACCCATTCAAATCTATACACAAACTAATACAGCCTCAAAGTATTGGGAGAAATGTCCCCTTAAAAGCTTTTTTTTTGGCATCATCACCAGCATCCTAATGTCCTCCAGGTAGCACAGGCTACCAGACAAGGTTAACGTGACATTATTTCAAAGGCCTCTCAGGTCGCTGTCACCGACCGCTCACCTTCCTGAAGTCCAACAAGGTTCCCCCATCCCCCCCCTCACACATAGCACACCACCAGTTCCTGTTACTTTGCCCCGACAGACAACTCACATCCCAGTCGATAAAAACCACATGTTTCAAGAGCAGCATCTTCCGAATAGTTATCAAGACACCAGACAATTAAGATGTTACATTATTTCTATGCCTTCCTATGATAAATGACCTCACTGAACCCCACACAGGACTCTAAGAAATAGGCCTGACCCTTAGAAGGGCATACTTTCATCCAGTAGTTCTTATTTATTCATACTTCTGTCCAGTCCCACTCACCAGTTTATTTCTGGATACCCATCGTCCATCCATCCATTCATACATACATTGTTTGAAGCCCCGTGTCCTACACAGGGTCACGGGGGGTCTGGAGCCTACACAAGAAGCTACGGGTGCAAGGCAGAGAACAATCCAGGATGTGGTGCCAACCCATCGCAGGGCGCACTCACACACCATTCACTCACACACCATTCACTCACACACCATTCACTCACACACCATTCACTCACACACCATTCACTCACACAGGCACACCTATGGGCAATTTGGTAACTCTAATTAACCTCAGCATGGTTTCTAGGTTTTGCTTCTTCTCAGCTCCCTGGGGGGGAGAAAAATGTGGACTGTCTGGGGGAACACTGCAGTAAGCAATGCAGTTTTTGCTCTATGTTGTTATAGTCCCTGCATTATACACAGCATGAGTGCATTAGGGCCTTAGTGTTTGGGCCTTAGTGAAAAAAAATCATCATCCAGTTTTAAGTTAACTAAATAGCTCTCGTCCTTGTTCCCTGTAGCTATAGATTTTCTCATGTTGTGAGATAGATAAGTGACGACTTCATGTGATTTGTCAAGCCTGCATCCATCCAGGTCGTGGTTCTCCCAGGTAAACCAGCTGCACGGTGTGTGTCACACCACGGGAGACGTACTGCAGAGCAGTAATACATTCTATTGCAGTGTTTCCAAATCCAGTCTTCAGGGACCCAAGACAGTCCATGTTTTTTGGGTCCAAAAGCAAAAATGTGGACTGTCTGGCAGGGAACTCAGAGGGAGAAAATACGCGGACTGAGTTATTGTTTATATATATATATAAACAATAACAAAACAATAAGAGGGCTTAACTGGCAAAAACATTTGCTTGGCAAAGTGCCCCCCCCAGTACCCCTGATCCGCTAACCTTATCATGGGGGACTCAAAGTGCAGGACCAACGTTTAGTCCCAGTACTGCCCTGCATAATAGTTATATAGCTATACAACTATATAATATAGCTATATTGTCAATTGCTAAAAAACATCACTGTTTTTTGGAGGTTGGCCAAATATATTTTTTGAGATCAGAAGTGTCAAGTCTCAAGGGCTCTACCCACACGCAAGCCGCATCATCCAAGTCAAAAAGAAAATAGATTCATAAGAGGAGACTGAGGCTCAGGGTGAATCATAGTGTGGAGTGAAAGAAAATTCAAGAACCTCCCAGATGTTTACTTGGGGCACGTTCAGATAGTGAAGTTACTGGATTGCTTCGTAAACACACCACTTTAAGTACATGGATGGCAGTTGGTGCAAGCTTCAGCCAAAAAAAAGCACACAGAAAACTTTTTGTGGTTCATGTGTTGCTCATGCAATCCAAATATATAACCTGAAAAATTTTACCATATGAATGGTCATGTTAGGTGTAGTATTGGTCCACGTTAATGTGGGCTTTGGTAGCAAACCAATTCATCCTTCTGAACATTTTTGCATGTACTGTGCAATAACTACCTGACACACCAAGATCAAATTAACCTTGACATGCAAAATACAACTTCTTGCTGCTAGTTTAAAGGGAGTCGCAGCCAGTGGAATTATTGCCAGGGGTTGCAAGACGCAGATACCTGCAAATGATTTTCTGTCTCTAGGATAAAAGTTTCAGGATGAAAGAGAAAAAAAACTGCTGTCAGGGCTCCCTAAGAATGTTTTCATGGGCTTAGGTAACAGAGAAGCTTCCAGAAATCAGATGCTAAGAACAATGACACTTCAGTGGATGGCATGTAAAGACAATCTTGGTAACATTTTCTATAAATGCCATGCCTATAAGATTCTACAGAACACATACATAACACGGGTCCCCTACATGGCTCTGACCAGCGCTCTCCTTGCTCGGTCTGTCAGTTTAGGTGGACGGCCATGTCTTGGTAGGTTTGCAGTTGTAACATACTTTTTCCATTTTTGGATGAAGGGTTGAACAGTGCTCCTCGAGATGTTCAAACCTTGGGATATTTTTTTTTATAACCTAACCCTGCTTTAAATTTTGCCACAATTTTACCTCTGACCTGCCTAGTGAGTTCCTTGGTCTTCATGATATTGTTGGTTCACTACGGATCTCTAACACACAGTTCACAGAACAGGTGTATTTATAATAAGTCTAAATTACACACAGGTGGACTCAATTATCTAATTAGGCGACTTCTCAAGGCAATTGGTTGCACTGGGTTATATTTCGGGGTATCAGAATACAGGGACCTGAATACAAACCTGAATTCGCTCCACTTCGCAATTATGTGCTTCTTTGGGTTGGTCTAGCACATAAAATCTCAACCAAGTTTGTGGTTGTAAGGTGACAAAATGTGAAAAATTCAAGGGGTATGAATACTTTTTCAAGGCACTGTAGAATAGGCACAACACATTATAGTCGTCTATATTATGCATTATGAATGCTTTATGAAGCTCAAAGCTATAATGCACTAGAGATATCTTCAGAATGTAATACAAAGTATCCTTAATTCTTATACCAACCATTACAATGCATTATGAAGGTATTTATAATGTATTATAGATGATAGCTTTAAGTAAAGTGTTACCACATTCTTCTCCTACTTACCTGTCTCATTAAATGCATAACTTACGGCAACACTGACATTTCTGGCAGTGTGTTCGGTGTCAGCTTTCAGAACTGTTATTTAAATCTGTAGCTAAGCGTCCCAGTAGGAGGACAAAGAACCCAGAGCATTTCTGAACTAGAGCTTCAGATATTTGCTATTTTTGGACAAATTAAGATTAACTTTATTGATCCCAAGGAATGAAGGTCTTGTGCATACAGCAGCGAGTATGTAGGACACCAGAAAATATGCATTTAGTGCAAAACAAACAAGGTGCAAACATGTAAATGTGGTGCAAACCGAAATGTGTACGATACACAAATAGATCATTTGGAAAAACAGAACATTGCACACACACCGTTCACCCATACAAATGATATAGCAATTTTAATTCAGCTTATCATGTTTTGGACTGTTGGGGGGAACTGGAGAACCCACAGGGAACCCCATAATGACAAGGGGGGAACAGGAAAGAGCTGGAGTGGGCCCTGGACTCCAGAGGTGTGAGATAGCCATGCCACGTTGGTTTATTAAAGAAATAAATACAGTCTGCACTCTGTATCCATGGCTTCCACATCTGTGGATTGAAGACATTTGAAAGAAAAAAAAATCCACAAAGTTCCAAAAAGCTAAATTTGAATTTGCCGTGCATCAAGTACTATGACAATCCACACAACTAAAGAGAAAGAAAGAATGAATGTACATTTTCTCTATTCATAATTTTTCTGTATGAACTACGATGTACAGACTTCCTTTTCATTATTCTGTAAACAATACAGTATATCAACTATACAGCAAAATATACGGACGGGCCCCCAATCAGCGGTAAAATTTACCGTTGCAATTCAATAACTCATGGGAGTACTTTAATTGTAAAAGTAGCTCTTACTGAAAAAAAAGGTTGGGCACCTCTGATTTAATAAATGTGGCAGGACGCGCATAGGTTATATGCAAATACTACGGCACTTTATATAAGGGACTTGAACATCTATAGATTTTGGCATCCGAGGGGGATGCTGGAACCAAGCCCCTGTGGATACAGACAAACAGCTGTATTAAAAATATTCCTTCAGGGCCGCAAACCAAGCCTTCTGCGAGTGCACCTTCAAAGGCTCCTCCGCATTCCGTCAGACCCTAGTCCTTCCAGGCGTGGCTCCTCTTCCTCAGTTTAGTGTGAATCACCGAAAGGGCGCACGCCGTCCGATTTTAAAGGGACGTGTCGTATTTGCAGGTCACGGCCAGCGTGATGGTCAGAGGTGGCCTGACAGGCACCAGGTGGCTGTGAGGACCTCGCGGGCCCCCGCGAAGTCCAAATGGGCTATGGGGGGCCAGCGGGCCGTGCTGCAAGAACCAGCCGACTTTCTCAGGCCGTGGGATGAAATTCATCAGCCGTTTGAAATGTTCTGTAGTACAGAAATAAACTGAAAGTGAACACCGGGAATTTATTATTTAGAACGTGTGAAAAGAAATTTCCATCTGTAGCACAATATACTGGTTTTTAAGACCACTTTTTTACCGATTTCCTGTAGTCAGTATCTGAATTTGTTGTTTTTTTAATGTTTGTTTATCTTGTTGTTTATTTATCTATTCTAATCATGTTTATTTGCTAATTCGTTTAAACATTTGAATATTCCATCCATAACCACTGGAGATGCGGAGCTTATCTCAGGCAGTACCGGCATGATGTAAAGACAGACCCTGAACAAGATGCCAGTCCTCATTTAAACCCATTTACAAACAAATAATTTATTTATTATGTTTTCAGTCGTAAAAATGACCGGGTCTGAATAAACAAAGAATTCCTTTCAGCCCCAGGGGAATTCCTCATTCAATTAATTCTATAGAAAATGTATACTTATGCACATACTTTTGTGTATAATGTGAATCAGTTGTTAGTGTTTGTAAGTGTTGTTCATAGATCAAAACAAAGCAGGGCCTTTTCTTCCCAGCATCAAATACATTCTTCTTCTCTTTTTGTCTTTCTTTCTTTCTTTTTTTTACATTTCTATGCTGTAATTCAATGTCTTTGTTTCAAGCTTAAATTTCAAATGAGCGCAAAGAAGACAATGGTCCATAGTAGCAGGTAATGACATGCGGGCTCATTAGCATACTGCACAGGGCTGGCTTTCTCATGGTGCCGGGGCTTGGGCGAGCAGCTCTGAACAGGCTCCCACGGCGAGTCAGCAGAACCGGCCGTGCCTTCTGACACTATGTGAGTGTATGAGACCCGGGCACGGATGCCCAGCCTCTCTGCGCTCTCATGTGCCTCTAAGCACAGTGCCAGCCTAGGGAGGCTGCTGACACCACGCGTTGTGAAACAAAAACATTTTTTGAAGCTCATGCCGTGAGTCACTGGCTGAGGGTTCAGGCCCTGATCCGACCAAAGATCTCCTGTGTCCGATTTAAGCCGCATCACACGTCCCATTACTGCACTGGAGCACTACAAGTACAGTATTGCACTAATAATGCTGAGGTTGAGTGCTCAATTCTGAATGAGCACACATAAAAATTGTAATGCTTCTTTCCACTGGAAGTTGCTTTGTATAAATGTCTCGGGTACTAATGGGGGTACTGTGTGGGTTACAATTCTGTGCCTGTGGTTTAAAAGTCGGTGGAGTGATTTCACTGTCTGCTAAATAAATAGAACATAAGGTAATGCTTTACATTAACTGCACCTTCATAATGTCTTTATAATGCAATCCTAGAACATTCATAAGCAGCATGTAAGTATATCTTAACAACCAAATGTACTTTAACAGCTGTAGTACATATTAATAAGAAACATATGATAACAATAAACATTGTAATCATATAATTATGTTTATAATTGTATAGTTTACGGTATACTTATGAACATGCTGCTTATGAATGTTTTATGAATGCATAACGAAAGCATTATGAAAGTGCAGTTAGTGTAAAGCGTTGCCGAACTTAATGCAGAACAGGGTTGTGGCAAATCTGGAGGACACACACACCACAGGAAATTTGGAGATGGCTGTTGTCTTAACTGCACATTTTTTGAGAAAACCAGCATGACATGGAGAGAACATGCAAACACACAGGAAGAACGGGGGCAGCATTCTAGCCCCCATGCCTAGAGAGGTGAGGAGACTCACTGAGACACGCATGTCAGTTTAGCATGTGTCCCAGTAAACATGGCACTCATTCACAGAGATGCGTGCAGTACTCAGCGTTATGCCCAGGTCACACCCCTTAACTCGACATTACAGAACAAGAGCTGGTCTTGGTTATGACGAGCCTCCCAGCAGCTTACTTCAGCCAGAAAGAAGTTCACAAGGTGCTGACAGGCCCTACCGGTGATCCGCCATCCTGTCCGTGTCACGCGGCGCGGCCTCTCCGGACTGCTGCTGCCTCTGGGTTTTATATAGACACTGGTTACCATGGCAACTCCCACAGGTCAAAGACTTGGGTCACAACACAGGACCGAGGTCCCATGCCAGATACTTTTGATATATTTACTGTGTGACATCCGATCCTTTGCTGCATTGAGTATGCTAAATAGATTTAATACTGTTTGTCTCAAATATTTATATACAAGCCTACTTGCCTTAGGAATGACACAGAATTTCAGCTTACATAGTTCTAGGGACAGAATTTGAACATGCATTTCATAGTTCAGGTCTGTGCTCCTGAAAACCAGTAACCGTAGAATATCCATCCAAC
The DNA here is from genome assembly GCA_019775895.2 of Stomatorhinus ivindoensis. Taxonomy (NCBI): domain Eukaryota; kingdom Metazoa; phylum Chordata; class Actinopteri; order Osteoglossiformes; family Mormyridae; genus Stomatorhinus; species Stomatorhinus ivindoensis. Next base: position 3,067,656 of record JABFEB020000113.1, read on the forward strand.
CACTCATCCATCCATCCATCATCCATCCATATTGTAGGAGCCCCTACACATATCTAGATCAGGCTTACAGGGGTGCACAAGGCTGGGTTCACCCTGGATGGGATGCCAGTTAATTGTAGAATAGCTCATGCTCAGAAAACATAGCTGGTTCATTTTGCCGATGTCACTGATGCTGTATTGAAAAAGGTTCCGCGGTTTCAGAAATGCTGATCCTACCTACAGGTAGTAATATCTGCTTTTTCAGCCCAGGCTAATAGATCATTTTCAGGTGTTAACGCACTTTGGACATGAGCCATCAGTAGAATAGTGCAGCAAAGATTTCACATTCCGTGACCCTGCTTCTTGGTGAATTAATACGCATATTTTAAGTCTGACTTTGAAGCATAATGCAGTCCAAATGTGCATTGTATCATCAGAGGTTTGAGTACACCATGCATGAAACTATAGCTATGTATGCATATGTCTGTTAACAGGAGTGGGTATAACCCTTACAGACTAGTGAGTCAAAATATGAAATATTTGGGCCTTACTGCCATGTATTTATTAAATGCACAATGACAGAACACATGTGATCTGCATGTTTGCAGTACTGTGGTCTATGGCTGTTTTGCTGGCGGCAGAATCGGGCATCTATACAAAATCTCAACCAGCCCGACTATCATAGTTAACTTCGGAGGCGCACCATTTCATCAGGATTACTGACGACTGGGCCAGACAACCCAAAACACACCGCGAAGCTGTGCAAGAACTAACCAGGGAAATCGGAAAGCAAAGGACAACTCAAGCAAAGCAGTGGGAAAACAATGCAACACAACCAACATCTCAGACAACTTCTGCAGAGAACCCATAAAGACATGTCAGGTGGTTTTCTGCTTAACTGAAGCTCTATAACAATGTTATCAAGGAAAAGGGTCATTTACCCCAACTGCATGTCACTGGATAGCGTGAGCGTACCAGAGGAGAACATGCAAACCCCATAGAACCAGTTCCTTTTTGTGTAAAGCAACAGCACTACACACTAAACCACAATATGGCCCACAGTTCAGATACGTTTCAAATTAACATGACTTTATGTTTTATGCAGCATAAGTCAGTATTTTCAGACATCAGCATAATTTTTCTTTATTGACATGCAAAATTTTTAATTGGAGCTGGCCAATTTTGCAGTTTAATTACTAGCACTAAAATAGCAGACAATAAAAGTATTAAAATGTCATCTGAATGTCATCTGCGTGGATATCTTGCGAATGCAAATTCAGTCGCAGGAAGATGGCCTGTGTTGTTTTGCCATCAAACAAGCATGAAAAACCTAAATGCATCAGCAAAACAGTTCAGTTCACACACACACACACACACACGCACATATATATATATTTATATATATATCCACAACTGTTTTTTCCGGCAACGCAGTGACCCATTTCAAACGCATTTCTCATTCTCGTTAAAACAGATCTATGTTTCATTTCCCCTATGTGTTGTGTTGACCCAGTTCCTGTTCTCCCCCTATAAACTCTAAAAGCGAAAACCTGCCCCCATTCGGTGCCCATCCCCGCACCAATCTTCCTGTTCTCACCCTTTCTGTAAATCACTCCCGAATGTTGTTTATCATTATTAATGCCATGCAATCACTAGTTATGTAATGCTGCATGTGGGTCACGTGTGGCAACTTCACACTTCTTCTGTGTGCCCTGAAATAAAAACTGTCAGCCAGCTTCAGGAAATTCTGCACATTTTCAGAAATAGTGCATCAAAGGTGGTAAAATCTGCCCGGAATTGTGCAGCAGAATCTGTGTGATCAACTGCACTGTTAGCATGCTACCCCCCCCCCCCCCCCAATCAATAGGCTATGGCCTATGGGCAGAATCCATTTCCCCCTGAAAGTGGTTAGAAAACGCTCCGATAAACTGAAACAAAATTGGTTACAACACATCCGAAAAGCAGGTTAATCTAATGACATGGACCAAAAGTTGTTTCCAATTTTCAAAATTTATGTACACTAAGTCTTATACTGAGTCTTAGGCTGAGATAAATTGAGACCAATCAAAAGCAAACCAAAAAACAGAGCAAAAAGAATCAATGTCAGGTCATTATTCCATTTTACCCCTTAAGTTAAAGTAGACTTGCACCTTGACCCATGACAGACAACCTACTGAGGTTCCTCAATAGTCCTACTGCTCCTCTGACTCAGTGATTTAACCGGCAGATTCAAAGTGCAGCCCAGGCATCAAAAAACGATTGATTCATAAACCATAAAATATGTAGGGGGCAATGACAGCAAGGAATATTTAAAAAGAGGAGGGCATCAGTGATGATATCATCTCGGTCTCTGTTGCCTGCCCTGCTGCTTGTAGGGAGGAGCCCCTCCCGATCCTCAATCCGCTGTGTTTGTACCCGAAGCCCTTCCGGGGTACGCCCATGGCATGGAAGGTGCCTGGGTGCTTGGGGACGCCATTCCGCAGGTCCCCATGTTCCTTAAAATGGCGACCCCATGCTGCCAAGGTGCAAACCCTGGCTCCATCGCCCGTGGTTCCTGTGCTGCCGGTTCCTGCTCCGCCCCCCATTCTTCCTGTCCTTGCACCAGTTCCTGCTCCTGTGGCTCCCGTCCCAGAGGAGGTCCCTGATTCCCCGGTTTCTGCTCCTGACCCCCCAATTCCTGCTCCCGTTCCTGCTCCTGAACCCCCAGCTCCTGTCACCGAGGATGTCCCGGACTATCGGACCACTGCTCCTCCCCCTTTGGTTGAGGTAGAGAAGGAGCTTGAGTGGAACCCATCGTGGATCACTCTGACTGTCCCAATGAACCCCTCCAGTGGGTCACCCCCGCCAGGACCCCAGCATGGTAGATGCCCCAGGGGGCTGCGGTCCTGCCTCCGACACCGTTGTCGCTCGCCTGCAGGTCCCTCTCCTCCGACTCATCGGTCCTGTGCCTTTGCCAGCTGTGGCTGTGGCTTCACCTGCTGCAGCTTCTGCTCCCTCCTCGCCTCCTCCGTCACTCCCTCAACCTTCCTCCTCACCCCCCGCCCTTTGCTTCCTTGCCCCCTCGTTTTCTGCCCCCTGTGTTTGCTCCCCATCCCTTAGCGTCTTTCTTCCCTTCTGGTCCTTGTCCTCCATACATTGGTGTGTCCCCTGTTGGTCCTCTGCTGTCCCCTTCCTTGGTGTTCGGTTCTGTGTTCCCGTCCTTGGTGTCCCTGTTCATGTCCACGTTTGTTCAGTTGTTATCTGGGTACTTGTCTAGTTTGTCCTTTGTGCAGTTGCTGTTCCCTGTGTCCTGTCGATGATCTTGCCTTTGTTTCCCCAGGTCCTGTGGTGTTCTCAGTTTTGTCCCTCCGGTCCCATTAGGTGCGCCAGAGTGCACGCCTTTGGGGTAGGGGCTTCTGTCATGCCCTGATCGTCCGACCCTCCCATGTGCGACCCCTCGCTACCTCATGTGGAATCCCCATGTTATCAGCCGCTTATGATTGTTGTTAATTAGTCCTGTGTAGTTAAGTCCACATTAAAGTACATTTCCCCAGTCCAGCTATTGACGTCTGTCCTGCGTTTCTTAGACGTTCTTGTTTTGTCTCTCTCCTAATAAACCTTCATTTACTCGATTTTACAACATCTGTGCTGTTTCCCCGCTGAACTCGTGACAGATGACAGTTACTGTTTTCACTATGTGACAGACATCTACCAAGATGCACCACTGATCTGTCAAAATACATCTGATTTAGGGTCGTTACTAATTCACCATTTCCATATTTTATCAGTTTGTATCTCACTGTGTCATGCATGGACATCAGCCCTGACTGGCTCGGTATATTTCATTTATATAGCATTTAACTTTAACGAAAAGGTAAATAATGAATCAGCATACAGATTTACTGACAAGCGGATTGATGTGAGTCAGTCTTTCGCTGCTGGAGACCAGTCTTCTTTGTGCAGCTAAGGTAATTTTGGCAACTGCAAAATCTCCCCCTGTAGGGAATATATGCTCCCCTACTAAGGAACTTAAAGCTCTAATCTACAGACGAGATCCTCTGTTGCCATCTTACATAAAGGACACTGTGATTCAAGAAGACCACCTACAATTCTGATATACTACTATACAGAAAACGCTACAATGACACTATTCTGCTCTTCACAATACATGCACATGCATTTTTGATGGTCGTCAAATAGAAATCATGCATAATATCCACAGAATAGTTTTCAGTTAATTGGAAGCTGTAATGTGTCAGTAATTAAAAGATTTATTGACTGACTAAAAGTAATTTATTGACTTACTGCATGTTCCTACACAGAGATTAGAGTAAGGTGAAAGACCTCACTAACGCCTGAAATCATTGTAATTGTTTGCATTGTTCCTTCCTGTATCAGTGCTGTTTGTCATAAGGTAAAGCTGCTCCTCATTAATTGTTGTCCTGAGCTAAACCCCCTTAGCGACTTTCCGGTGGAACTCTTCCTCCCAGTTTCCTTCCCTGGAGGATGAGTCACCTCTGGTCTTACTGGGAGCCTTCAGCAAGCACCATGACAACAGTTTCCTTTGCAGCAGCCTACTCTCCCCTCCACACACACAAACAAATACACACACACGCACACACACACACACGCACACACACACACACACACGGACTCCAGCCCCATTTTGCATCCCCCAATTTTCCACCCAGTGTCCTGCGTTTCTCTGTCATGACGTTCCATTCCACCACTCTCACCTACTACCCCCACTGCTGAAGGTCCTGCCATCTTTTCTTCATGCATGTTGATCCCACCCATATAATTCCCTTCCTTCTTCTACCTAATCGAAGCTCAGAACAGCAAGCTGAGGTATGCATGGCGCCAACCTCTCACTGCTTTACCTCCCTCTCAGGATGAAAGGTCCTTGCATGTAACTTTTGTGGGAAGCCAGCACAGCCTCAAGTCACCCCCCAGAAACATGATTTACAATAAACTCAATAAACTTTAATTTCTCCCCTTTTCTGCAGAATGTAAGCTCTGCCGAATGTACCCAGTCCCCAGAGCACTGGCATGCCTGCCTTTACCATTGCTGATAAGACCCATTCTTGATTCTCCTTCTCATCTGTCCTGTGTCATTCTCTGCTACTCTGGACAGTGATGGTAATCTTCTATAATTACAGCACAAGACTTTTTCATATTCTTATGCATCTGGGAATGACTGCCTTGTTTTGGACCTCAGCAAATAACATATTGACGTCTTTTTGGCAATCTCGTCATTTTATTCAGCTCTCATCAAGATTACAACCTTTTATATCTTTGCTAGACCATCAGGACACCTCGACCTCTCTTAGTCTCCCAAATATGTGTGACGAGTGTCATTCCTGACTACTGTCTTATCAGTCTCGGTTCCATTACCTCAGGTACTGCGCCCCCTAGCTGATCGCTATCACCATGTGAGATGACCAAAAATATATCAAGACCTCACCTCCCTCTAGATGCCTCCCTTTCTGGGTTTAAAAACCCTGGGAGTATCCCACTAGGCAACAAATAACCTGTGAACCTCTAGGACATCATCAACCAACCATGTACAACCCAGACAGATCGTTTTTCTCTGTTTCCTCCAGGCAATTAGCCATTCCTACCGTCTAGGGACACCACCCAACCCCAGATGATGGAGGCAGTTTCCACTAAAGCTCAGCATTGCAGAGTCACATTTCACCATTAATTCCAGGCTAAATAACTGACATTTTAGGTTTTGTTGATGCTTTCAATAATTGTCCAGCACAGTAAAATGGAACTTATGTCCTCCAGGCGTTAGCAGCAGGTGACTCCTGATTATGAAGTAATGTACCACAAAAATACCACAAATCACTATGATACCTTATACTGGAAAAACACTGATTATACCCCTCATACTGTATTGGGGGTATAACCGCTCTGGAGTGCTGCCAGCACCATTTATATCCTGCCACAGCTTCACGGATGCAGCTCTAGACAAAAGAGGCAGCGTGGAAATGTGATCCATGCAAGCGAGGAAAAAAGACCTACTGAAAAATAGGGTTGGGTTTGTTTGCCGAGTGAACTATATCACCTGGAGAAAAAGAGTACATACAATACCGTACAACAGCAGACAAAACCGCATCTAATCCCATCTGACGTGTATATGGGCACCTTATCCTCTACAAGGGTAACAGAAATGACGCATCTCTGCCTGCAGACAAGACGGAAACAACTTCATCAACATTATGAATATTTACAAGTTATTTTAGCAACTTTTGATTAATTTCATTAAACGATCAGAGCTAAAATACGTGAATAAACCAGTGAGGCAATTTTGCTGCTAACCAGGGGTGAAAATGAACAAAGTACAAATATTTTGTTAATGTACATAAGTAGTTTTAAATTTTTATTATTGTTTTTAATATTTTAAGTTTTCCAAATACTACTTTCACATTGTTACGTTTCTGAGCCAAATTGCTCATTTTTACTCTAATACATTTGCATAACCATCTGTTATGTATTCTTGCATCTGCATGATTCTGGGTGGAATATGGTTTTTTGACTCACGATTCTTGAGCAATATATTTGATTCTTTATTATGCATTACATACCGTCTCTATGAAGATCGAACAAACAGTAGTAGAAATGCCCGATATATTGGTTAACTGCGGCCTACCAAAATTGTGGTCTGATATTTAAACCTGTATTAGGCTACTGAAATAATGGTGATGATTTTCCATAGTGGATGACGAGGGCTTTTGTTGGCTCATTCACTACTTACAACTAGAAGTTTCAAAGTACCGGCAAAATGTTTATAATTCATTAGCTTATTAAATGTGACCCGTAGATCGATCTCTCCTTTCCACAGAATAAAAGTCATTCCGCTAATCTGCGCTGGTCTCACCAGTTTTTCTGAATAAAAAGACAATAATCGCATCTTAAACGCATTTAAAAGGATAGGCTGTTTTTGTAAAAGAAAAAGATTTGAATGTATTCCTATAGTACATTTTACTTAAGCAGTTTCAAAACCAAATATTTTACTTTTACCTTAATAGTATTTTACTGAATAACTTTTATTTAAGTAACTTCTTGATGTGGTAAGTGCACTTTCACCTAAGCATAAACTGAGTAGGTTTACTTTTGCATACTTTTTGCCGCTGCTAACCAGATAATTTAGCTTATAAACCCGGACATAGGTAGGCCTATTAAAGCTGCTGGTTAGGCTATTTATCCGACACATACACATCGTTAAGGAATTTATCCACGTTATAGATGAATCAAATTCAGGGACATCTAGGATAAAATATGACCATAGCCTAACTACTGTCTCAGTTTTCTGGACTTGAGATGTGTCCCGTTTTTTCTCAATTTTACACTGCAACGCGGCAATGCTTGTAAAGGTCATCTCACACACAGCCATCTAAATCAGCAGGCTTGCTCCAAAACCACCGATTTTCTAACATGTCTGAGGAGCAAATCAATTAACGGCCGGCCGATGGCAATCCACAAGGCATTTACGGTCAATTTTGTAGACTCACGATAATAAATCATGCACACCATTGATGCCCCCGATTCGAAACACGAGACGTGCTTTGGGTTAAGAATGGGAATATTAATATTTATAAGGCAGACGGCACAGTGCAATGCAGTCAGTAGGCTAGTTTCTGTCCTCAGTTGTTTCTGGATGTCTATTGACTCTCTTTCTCTATTCCTTTACAACGTACGGTTAAAATCAGCTGCATGCAGTCCATATTGTACCCTGCAAAATATACATGATAGGCTTATATGGACAGACCTACTGTGAGATGTATTTTTACAGACAATACTTCATATAATAAGTTGCCAAAGGTGCTTAGGGTTGCCAGATGGGCGCTCAGCTGGAAGAATTGATCTTGAACAAAAATGAGTTGCACGTTAAATAGGTTTACACTAAATATACCAACAGGTAGGCCTATCTTTCGTTTTCCAAGGTAAAGGTAAAATTTAAACTGCTATATTTACAATATATATCTATATAAATCTTTGTCAAGATATAAATAAATGTCAGTGTTTAAAGATGTAAAGCAGATCAATGCTACAGCACATGTTTATTAAAGTGCCACAACCATTCGTTGGTGTCATTAGCAATTAAAATTGCGCGTAGTTCCGGTGTGAAACGCCTGGACTTTGTCTCCACCTCAAGCCCCCATTGCGGACGGAAACATCTAGCCATTCCGACGCATCCCGTTTCCTGCGGCTGCCTCCCAGGATGCGTTTCCGCACTGCGAGAAAGGAAAAAAACATAATTAAACAGACGACTTCAAAGAAGGATCTGAAGATTAACAGCACATTGCGAAACATGAACCCTTTCAGTTGTGATAAATTTGTCGAACACGCTTAGTGCTGGATTTGATTCATACTTCAATTTAAATATACCGCTTACACCATAAAATGAATATCTGCTTACATCATAAAAATATCACCGTTATGTACAATAGTTCAGTATGCATGATCTTTGACTCCGTTCTAAGATTTGCATTTACCTATTTTATCTTTATTTTATCCATTCTTTATTTATTACACTGTAACGTAAACTTAAATAGATTCTGTTTGATTCTATTTACCAACAGCGCCACCTTTTGCAATGCGTAATGGAATTGAGTTAATTCATTGTGCTCTACTGCCACCTAGTGTTTTTATTTAAACACTAGGTGTTTATTTAAGTAGTTCGACCTGTATGTATTCACTGGTGCACTTGAAAGGTATCTATTGGTGTATTACTATTTTTCTAAAAGCAAGTAATATGTTCTGCTCTTGGTACCTAACTGGTGTAATTAATCCATGCCAAAGAATTTAAGTTCCAGACCTGGCTAATGAAATGCTCTTTCTGGGTGAATCTCTCAATCCTTAAACAGTTTTGAGGTGGCTCAGAAGGCTGCAGTCAGAATTCTTCCTAGGACTACATAGTCTGATAATATTATCACTGTTACCTTGCCTCCCTGTTAAGTATCACGCATAATATTCATCTAGCATTAAACAAAGAACAGGAAAGGGTGACGTTAAATTGAAGTTATTAAATAATCAGGGGATTATGCCTCTTCTGTTTGCCCAAGAGACCTTCCACTGTCTCTTCAAATCTGGACCTAGATTCCAAATCCAGGCCTTGTTTTCAGTTCTCCCAGGTAGCTAGTTTAATAATTACTGATTCTGATTGGTCGGAGGCTTCACACCTGGCTCACAGGTAAAGGATGGCTGGAAAACCAGCAATGCTTGGACCTCAAGGACCAAGATTTGAATAATAGGGGTTTAGTGCAATTTCTACCATGCCAGCTGAGTCGTGACCCTATGTGAAGTATAGGTTTAAATGAACACTATGATCAAGCTTACAGTGCACTCTGCAATTTATGCCAATCAGTATTGCACAAATCTGATTGGATGCGCCAGTGAATTTTAAATTAAGCATACGTGGTTTGGCTTCTTGGATTGGTGGAGTGTTCACTATATTTACGCAAAGCATTTGCAGACCCAAAAAATTTGCTTTGGCTCTCAGCGGAGGCGGACGCATTTTTCTCCCTCTCCTCCCCTTATCTTCCCTGCTTTGCTATTACTGTCTGGTCTAGTCTAGTATCTTAGTGTCTATACTTGAGAGACTCTCGCAGTCCTGCTCTTCGAAACTAAGAAATTATGGATTTGATCAACTGGTCTCTCAGCGCAATTGACACCATCTTCTCGC
>JABFEB020000113.1:3077404-3088023 GCA_019775895.2 Stomatorhinus ivindoensis
TTTCTCTGTTTTTCTATATCCCGCCTACCTGACCTGTCTAACCCCTGTAATGTTTGTATATGTATGGTCGGGTAGATGGGGACAAAATTCATTTCACTGCATGTTGTACCTGTACATCTGTGCATGTGACAAATAAAGCAACTGAACTGAACTGAAATGAAGACCTGTTTATATAGGTTGATTCTAGGATTGGAGCTGGAAAATCTGATCGTGCATCAGCATAGGAGTTTGCATGAAATAAAATGCTTACATTTCCAACTCTGTCTCACCACCCTTTCAGAACTTGCCGCCATCCAAACCCATGTGTTGAGAATGACTGGTTTAGTGCATTTTACAAGGACAATTGTCAGAAAACAGTTTGCAGCATCCCAGGCCATAAGTTCATAGCGAGTGAGATGTGGGCATGGAAGAACCCACTCAGGGGATGGAAGAAACATCAGCAGATGCAGTCCAGAGGGATCTTCGCGCTCTTCTCCCTTCTGTCTAGGCATTACTAATTCACATAAATTCACGAGGCATATTCAGGCAAATTATGGAGCAGGTAGGTAGGCAGATGGGCTGGTGGGGTAATACAGGCAGGGGGCTCCCTTATATCCACACCTCCAACTGGTTCCCTCCTGGTGGGGATGGAGGGGTACATGAGCAAGTGAAGAACAGAAAAGTGACAATGCAAATGCAAGACAGCGGGGTGAGTGAAATGGCTTAGACAGAACCGGCTGTGACAGCTGGACTGGGAGGGGCGAACCCCTGAACGCGAGAACTCCACCCACAAGTGAGGACACACAAGAGCCAAGAGTGACAGCAGCGACGGCACAGTCCATCCAGAGCTGGTGACACCGATCCCAATCCAGCAATCCGCCTCAGACTTTAACCCTTGCTGGGGGTGAGTAGCAACCGAAAGCTAGCGTCCTTGTAAGCTAAACTGAACAAGTCTGCTTTTAGCCTAGATTTGAAGATTGTGAGTGAGCAGGATGAGTAACTTGGGGGAGGGATTATCTGCCTCTTAAGAGCAAAACCAAGGGTCTTTGTTTTATCAGGGAACTGGTGCAGTGGATATGTGCTGAGCCTGTTACCTTGTGGTTGATGGATTGAAACCCTCCTCTGCTGTGTTTTGCCAAATTTCCCCCTGGAATCAATAAAATAGGTCTCATGTTATCTTGAAAGGATACATGGCTAATCTGACATAAGAGCTTTATTCAGAGCTTTTTATTTTAGTAATAGTATCTTAAAATCAATACAGAACAGGAAGCCAATATGATGGCGTTTTGAACAATGCTGTTCTGGCAACATTTAGACCATAAGCATCTAGGACAAGGCATGTCCATTGTCTTGGAGCAGGTATTAGTACTTCTATGTTATCTGGGTTTCGTAGGAGGAAATTTCTTGCCACTCTGCAGCTTATATCTAATAAACAGTCTATGACAGCTATGACTGATCGATATAGTGATGTATCTATCATCAGCATAAGAGTGGAAGCCAACACCAGGTTTACTAATAATGTCACCAAGTGCTCGTACATACAAAGTAAACTGGACCCAAACGTGATCTGTGGGGCACACCATGCTTAGCTCTGGTGCATTCTGCAGATTAATTGTTCAAACAAGCAATGGTGTTCTAGAATTTCACACATAATTTCACAATCAAAGTTAGATTTTGTCTGGTTTACCTGTCAATGATATTTTATTATGCACATTACCATAAATCTGATTAAAAACTGCTGAAGTATATTTAAAGACATGACAGCATTCCATATGATAATCATGTAATCAGCAAAGTCATTTGTCAACGTCACATTTAACAGTACCAAGAATGAGATCTAAACACAAATTATCTTAAAGTAGATGCATGAGAAATTAACATAAATATTGTATAACATTTGATAAACTAATCTTCTTTATCAAAGATTCCTATGGCAGAATAGCATAGACCAGATTATAAATCTTTACTTCTGTGTCAACAAGAATCCCTTCCTCTACCTATGGACATGGTGACTTTGTCCTGGAGCCATTTATGTTCCACAATCTGAGGTCCTTCCAAGACGATTCCTCACCGGTCATTTCATTGAGTTGATTCATAACCGAGGACAGCCTCTTTATTAATGATTGTGAGCTCAGAGGTGTGTCAGTTTGCTTGTGTATTAGCGAATGGAATTCTCAATTGCAAAATCACCAAGAGTCAGCAGGCAATTACTCTGATGGACGGTAACTTTAAAGGTAATGATACACCTCACAAAATCCACTATAACATGCTCCCAGTCATGTGCGCGCAAAATTAAAGTGTTTAGGATTATGCAAATCAAGTTGTGTCATTTTCCACAACCTTCATCAAGAGCAATGCCTAGAAGATGGACCTTGATGGATGCATGAAACTTAGGTCATGAGGCAGATGAAGACTATTTCTCCCAAAACATTGTCTTTTCGCTATGGTGCAGCAGAATGTAATGAGTCCTTTGTAATTCCACCCATTTCTAATATTGTTCATCTGATGGAATAACAATCAATGCTTTATTTATCCCCGTGGGGAAATTACTTTTATGCCTCCCTCAACTTGCTCTTTTGAAGAGCAAGCTGTCTGCAAGGGGCGGCCACCTGTATCGGCGCCCAGGGAGCTGGGGGTTAAGGGCCTTGCTCAAGGACCCACAGACAGGCTGAGGCTGGGTTTGAACCGGCAACCTTGTGATTACAAGCACACAGGCTTAACCCACTGAGCCACATGCTGCCCCGAAGGTGCTACCAACACGGGAGGCTGCCCCACCATACACGGAATACTCTACCCCAGATCTCTGCTTCATGAGGAATAAACCAGAGAAGCACAAATATGGAGCATATGCAGGCTTCACAGAAACATGGGACAAGGAATCAGACCCACAGCCCTCTCAGTTGTCTCAGTTCTTTATTATCAAACTCTTTTCCTTTGACAAAGTCACAGCTGAACTCTCCAAAGTTCTATGTGTTTTAATCTTACAGTATAGTCCCTGTGACAACATAAGACTTGTTTAGCTTAGCTGAGGGTTATCAAAGGTCACCACAATACCCACTGAAGTCATCCCCGTGCCAGCATTATTACAAAGTCACCTGAGCTGTAGAAATTAAATTCCAGAGATGTGCTCTATACTCATTACAGTTCCTCAGTGTGGGCATCAGTTTCCTGTGAGGGACGCAGCCGCTGGTAGAGAAATTATACTCCCCCAACCACACAGGCACTGCGTAGACTGCTAATGGGAGAGCAGGGAATTCAAAGTGAGAATCACATTCTGCAAACACGTGATATGAGACATTTCCAGCACTATTTCTGCAGCAGGCAGAGAAAACATCTTCAGAAGGTGCTGCCTGCAGGTATGATTATATGAGAACTATCACCTGCAAGGAACTGACAGTATTGGTGATTTAGGATATTAACTCTCTATTCTACTGCTTACTTTATGAAATCGAATTGGCGAGAACATGCCAGACATTCTTGATATAAGCGAATAGTCAAAGTACTGAGGACACTGTAGATTGGCTTTTTTGTACTATAAGGACATTACATTAATAGATTCCTCAATGTATTTCATATATATATCTAATAAACAGCTACAAAAAAACCTTTTATATATATTCAGTGTCTGGGAACCATGTCTTGTCTGGTTGCCAAATCCATATTTAATTATCCACTGGCTCTTGGCCAGACAACCTCAATGATCTCCCAAAACAGAACGATCTAATGTCTAAATAATCTGTGCTATAAACTGTCTCTAAATATGTATATAATACATTATATCGCAGTGTATTCATTACCTACTATTTTAATGTATTAATTTAGCAATGGAGTAATTTAGCAATTCTAATTATGTTGTGGCTAACTGTAGGGTCATCTCCCCAGATGGTGCAAGACACTTTGTCCAAATCGAGGTCTTCTGGCCTCTCAGGACCCAGGTTACCATTAATATTCTGAATTCCTTAGCAGATCATCTTGGGAAGGCTGAGGAATTTCTTGAGGACTCCCAGTTTTCTGATGACATTGACACACCAGATAGAGATCCCAGCAGGTGCTCAAAAACTGTCCAAAAGAAGCATTAGGAGCCACAATCGGATCGAAAGCTATTCTCACCTTGCATTCCAGCCGTGTCCCATTTTCGCTGCACTGTGCACGGAACTGGTTCTGAACTTAAGTACTCATATTCATCCCACTACACTTCACATTCTCTTCACTGGCTCCTTCTCCCTCAGGCTCTTCTGCCGCCAGAAGCTGTGGGACCATCACAGTGCACTTCTCTACATTCTCCTTTCATCCTTGTCGCGAAGACTTCCCTTAAAAATTCACAACTGCATTAGGAAGCCAACCCTAATGCAGTCCTCTAGATGGTGCTGTTTGCCTATATTCTCTACTAAACGCATCATGTTGTTGGGGCAGAGGTCAGCCAGAAGGGCAGGACACAAGCACCAGAGAACAAGTTCAAGGCCACTTTAGGGTCACCAAAACAAACAAAAAAAGGCCTTAACAGCCCCTACAATCCAAATAAAAACCTGAATGACTCATCACAAAATGAAGATGATTACATCAGTGAAGGTGTATTCATTTCCATCCTGCTAGGTGTCATATGATCTACAACTTCTTCCAACATTCTACCCCGTTAACCCTACAAAGACCTTATCAAGGCAAAAGTCCATCTAGATCCAGCTGAGTTTTTATTGGCTGTCTTACTGACATGCACAAGGGATGACAATCATGTCATTGGAACTCAGAAGGTCATAGTTCTGATGGCCTGGTCACCTGAAGGCTCACAACATTTATGAAACATCTTTATTGAATAGCTAAGTCTATGCACTAATTAGCTTTATGGAAATGGGTCATAACCACTTTCTATCCCTTTGTTATTATCTTTTATATTTGGAAATGTGTCCCCTTATCGTTGCAATTGCAAGATCAACATGAAAGTGTTTTGTGTTTCCTTTTATCATAGGTGAAATGAGTATGTTTCTGTAACCAATGACCAATTCCATGACGTATCGACCATTTTACATCATCAGTTATATTAGTTATACACTCCATAAAAAAGTCCCCATTTGAATTTGGTGCACATTTGTCATGGCATTGTTTCCACAAGCTTATACAACCTTTCACCCTATATTTTAATCCAGATTTGCATTCATTTCTCACTGAGATCCTGTATTGACAAGTGAATTGAACCACTCCATAAAGCCTCCTTCAGCAGATCCCAAAGACCTTCAATGAGGTTAAGGTCACAACTCTGTGGTGACCAAGTCATACATGAAAATGATTCCTAATGCTCCCTGAATCACTCTTTGACAATTCGAATCCAATGAATCTTGGCATTCTTGTCCTGGAATATGCCAATGCCAACAGGGAAGAAAAAAATCCATTGACGATGAATGGAGGTGTAACCAGGCCATTCAGTAGATTCAGGTACTCAGTTGACTTTATTGCTGCATAATGTTGCTGAGCTTTAATCATGATCCAGTCATTGGCTCTTAAGTATCTGCTGATATAAATTCAAATGGCAACTTTTTTTTTAGCCGGGCAGTGTATTATAAGCATCAGATATCAAAATATCAAACTAAATGTCAAACTACAGCTAATATTTGAATGATACAAGTCAAATGCCATCTTATGAAAATTAAGTTCTGTAATAATTTTTTTTTCTGTATAATCTCTAATCTCTCAAAAGAAAATCACAGATGTCAGGGGTAAAAAGGAAAACTGAAATAATTAAAACTACCATGACGTTAAATCAATGCATAAAACTTGTCACACATCTACTTGTTCTTCAGATCTATTAAGTAAACCGATCAAAAATATAAAAACCATTCATTCATAAAAGATATTAATGTAATAACAAATAATATAATATTGTACTTTCATACAAGACAATTCACAGCACAATCAATCTTAGCATTGACAAGATCAGTTTGACTTTGAAATGATTTATTTTACTTTATGCTAAATACAGTAAATGGTTAAGATTTACATGGTGGTATCCTATTACATCTTTGATTGTACTGTAGTTAAATCACTATGAAACCTTCAGATATCATGGTGTCATTCATCTACTGGTGTCCCATTATGTTACCTAATTTCATCTATTAAATGAATTGTACTTCACAGCACTTAAAGGCAATTTCCTTTGTTCATAGCAATGAGAAGATTTAGTCCTTGAACAGTTGGCAGGTCATATAACAATCTTTGCAGTCACAGATTAAAGCAAATCAGTGGCTGTATAAATCCCATTCCAGTCCAAATCTGATGGCAGTACCTAAGGTTTGCACATCTACTCAATTAACCTGTGGGGGCGTGGATTGGCACCGGTGGTATGACTGCTCTTTGGGATTTTATTTTTGTTGCACATCCTACAAAAGCCACCTTGACTGATAACTGACAGGCATGACGAAGTGATGTGAGGCTCACAAATGCTCTCTTTTCCATTTTTATCTGATTTCCTGCACTGGTAGCCATTTAGCGATATAGGCCATTGTCAGATTTCCCCCCACTTATTTTCCTCTTTTTCTGACTTCCAAGGAGATTGTGCTCAAAATCATTAATCTCTTGACAAAAAAAAACACTGGAAGCTTTAGAGCACTGGAGCGAATGCCCCAGGACACTGCATCACACCACAACGCTCTGTGCTTATGTGCACCACGGAACAGGTGGACGGCTTCCACCACAGCGTGATCTGCAGTGCCACGATGAGTGCAAAACAGTCTCGGCTGCGCTTACCGCACAAGCCTGTCAAGTAAACAAGCCGGACATTCTCTGTGTAACCACCAGCAGTGTGGTCGCGCTAACAGCCTATTAGCATCTTCAGACTCACCCTTCATGACCTCTGTCTTCCAAGCGCTGTCAGACTCCATTTACGACGGTCCTTCACATCCCTGTCAAGGGGAGTGCATCTTCTGTGGTTATTTTAAGTCACCGTAATAGTGCAATAGCATGATAGGCTAAAAATAAAGGTATGACCTCGTCCTTAGAAAACAAAAGGAAAAAAAGGATACTTCTGGTCTGGATGAGCTATACAGCTAAACTTTAAAGAATAATGGATATTAGGAATTCTGCCTGCTATACTGTAGCGTAAAAAGAAAGCATGTTTCAGTTCTTCTCTGCTTAGGATACAACTACCTGTCAATGACTGAAAATCGAGCTAATTGCACATTAACATGGGTGGGTGACGCGGCATTCAGCTGATCCGAACTCCCTGTTTTATTGGCTGAACCGACTAACGAACCGTAACACTCCTACACAAGCAGAATGTTTAAGGCGGACTTGAACAACATCCACAGGGACTTGGGCCCGTGAAGCACCAGCCTGTGGCCACAATAGCTAATGAAACGGCCAATGATGCTGGACTCTTCGTCAAGGCCGGGAGCTGCGTGACTAGCTCAGGTTTTCGTGTCTCGAGGCTCGTAACAGTCTATCACAAGTGCAGATGGAGCACACGACGACGTGCGGAGGTGAGAACACATTTGCAGTTTCTACTAATGCTTTTCCGGTTGGCTGCCTTTAAGGGCAGAACTAGAGCCTTAACTAAGACCCTTAAAGGTGAGGTAAAATAAAACAGTTTCACAGACCATTAGAATGAATAAAACAGTACTATTAGCACAAGATTGGTAGTTGCCTTTAAGGCCAAGGTATAACGTACTTTTGCATCTGATTCAAGCTTCATGTTAGGCTAAATTGCAGGTGCTAATTGACTAATAAAGCTGACTTTTTTAGCTACAGTTGCCCTCCCAAAAAAACCTCCCACGGTGCAGATATTACACTGTTTTCATTTACCCTGCTTCCAAGCTTCTACATGTACAGTAACTCCCAAATTGTGCCATAGGTTCGTAAATGTACATCATGATTCCAACAGCAAACGACGTGAAACCATCTGTCGGTTTCCACCACCGTTGACAGGTCCAAAAAAGGCAGGTCGGAGCTGAAGTCTGATTTGGATCAGAGAACTGGAATCCCTTCCCGCTTATGTGCAACTTCGCAGCCACCGATGTGGTTCGACCACAAGGTTCTCCATCTATCCACCCTTGCCGACATTGGTGCGTCATTTAAGATGTTCTCGAGCTTGGAGATGGGGGTATCTAAAGCAGCGGGACTTCGCATAGCATCATGACTTCATGTAGCATTACTGAACACGCCGTGAGGTATTAGGGGGAAACAAAATGACTACCCTGTAAGAACTAGGAGGCTCTCCCAGCAACGCCGAGGGAGACCACAGTGATGTAAGTTCATAGCAGATGCCAGCTTTTCCCACCGTCTGATGTAAACAATACTGAGTGTGGAGAAACCCCACTGGCCACCAATTCCCAGCATGGGCCCCCCAGCTCTCGCCATGGGGGTCACGCCAGGGTGTAGTCAAATTGGCCCTTCTCCAGCCCGTCCAGTCCATCCGCCCAGGTGGAGGTAGGCATGCTACGGTAGGGGTCCAGGAGTATGCGGAAGCAGCGCACGATCAGGATGCCCAGGAAGATGAAGAGGAAGATGACGAAGGCAAAGGTGGTCTTCTGCTCCAACGTCATGCCGGCATCGGCCACAGAGCCCCCCGCCTGCAGCAGTGTCGAGGTGAAGGGTTCCCCCTCCATCATCCAAGAGATCTGCAGAGGGTGGTCCCAAAGACCAGGCTCTCTCATCCTCACTCTGCCCTGCCCCAACTCATCCAAATGGATCTCATTGTCTGCAAACAGAGGTAAACAGCGAATGGGAATGAACGCTCAATTAGGCACCACCCAATCAGAATAAACTTTTCAGTATTCCTAGCCATTAGTTAAAGGAAGCGTCTCGTGCATAAACCCTGCAGATTTTGCAATCAGTCAGCCTAGGTTATATTCATGGAGAAAACTGACACCTTTTTATACCAAAGCACCAATCAGGAAAGTGACCTGGGGCCTCATGCGTATAACGACGTGCGTAGAATTCACACTAAAACATGGCGTACGGACAAAACTAGGAATGTTGCGTAAGCAAGAAAAAAATCCAGTTGCATAAAACCGGGGGTAAGCACAGATCTACGCACATTCCTTTTATAAATCTCAATGAGCATGAAATTTTACGTAAGTGAACGAGCCCACAGCCACCCCAAAACCCGCCCAATTATGTATACTTGCATATGTAAATCTGTATAAATGCCCGCTTTGTTCTATGTTTTTCTTAAACAACAATGCGTAAACTACGTGGGGAAAAATAAGTATTTCAGCAAGTGCGCAGTGGAGCAGTGGAACAGAAATCGAGAAAAGAAAAGTAATATTATTTGGTGGTTTAAGTGGCATCAGTAGTAAACGAAAGTTGACGGAGTGGCACAGCATGGTGGAGACAGTTAAAAGTGTCGGTTCCGAAATTCGCACGGGTGCCGAAATCGACGTGAAATAACACCGTAAGAATCTTAACAGCACAGGCGGAGGTAGCGAAATTCCCGGTCTCACACCCTTTGAGCAACGAGATGCTGCGATGATTGGGGACACACTTTTTTTGGGGACGCCGATGTCAGCGCGGGTGAGTTTTTCTCGTACCATACTTGTTTGAATTACTTGCATGTTTATGAATAACACGTGGGGCGCAGATGCGGTGTCAATTTCGTTTATTCTGTTTGTTTATTCTTACAGACAATAGTACAAGAGGTGCCCCAGTGCCAAGGACGACACAGGCGGTGATGGTGCTGCTGTGCCGAGCACATCTTTGGGCGCTGGCTGCACACATTTCCGTCCTTCAGAAACCGTGGGGTGACCATCCGGCCGTGTGCTGATTGAAGCTGTGCTGCAGTCATAAAAATTAACCGTGAATGCTGTAAGATGTTGCCAATGAATTAAAACATCTAAATGATACGCTGTGTGATACTGAAGTTGTAACCGCAAGTTCTCGCTGAAAAGCACCTGTGGCTAAGAACCCGCGAGCGGGCAGAACTTGTAAAGAAACAGGTAGCATATAGCAGGGGCGTAAATTACAGGGGAGGGGGGGAGGATTGTAGCCCTCCCAATAAATCAAAAACAGGTAAGACACCCCCCCCCCCCAATAATCAAGTTACCCCCGTAATGGGTGGAGACCACAACCCCATAATGTTCCAGCCAAAGTTACTATAGCGCAATTCCTCATCATCTGCCTTTGTAGTGCTGGCACCAGTTTAGCACACAGCTCCAAAAGGATTGCTCTTGGAAATCTGAACGACTTAGAAACCAGTCATCATGGGCCAGGAAATCATATATGATCCCTGAGTACGCGCTCTCTTCTAATTCTTCCACGAGCTATGTCTTCCAATAACGCAAGAGCTGCCATGGTATTTAAAGTCATTTTCTGCACCGTTTTACTGTTAAAAATTGACAGTTCGTACATTTGTAAACAACATACAATTAATGCCGGTGTATTTGATAAAGTCAGCTTTATGATTGTGAGTGTAAAAAGGGAAACAACAGTAGCAATAACTTGCCACTGAGTGCCGTCCGTTTGCAAAACCGAGCAGCAACGTGCGTACGCCATGTCTGGAGCTACCGTGAGAACGTGCGACGTGAGCGTGGAAACGGCCGTACACATTTTCCTGCATACGCACCGTTTATACTTGAGGCCCCAGGGGCCTCATTTATCAACCGTTCGTAGAAACTGTCCTAAATTCTATCCTACGAATGAAATTTAGAATGTTCCTA